>JASPKP010003013.1:0-2500 GCA_030674155.1 Stramonita haemastoma | reverse complement strand
CCATAGTATCAAAGCTTTAGAAAAAAAATTGGCAAGGAGGTTAGTTCAAGGTTTAAGAAGAAAAAATAAATGAAAACCAAAATAAGAAGGAAACGATTGGCTAAAAAAAAACCCACAGGGAAAATCAAATATATGCAAACAGATAAAGAAAAACAAACTAACAAACAAATGAGTGAATAAATGGATAGATGACTGACTTACTGACTGACTGGCTGACTACCTGACTGACTGACTGACTGACTGAATATATGATTCGGAGGATATTGAATAAGATGTATACAGTTTAATCAACAAATATATCGATTTGTAAGGCAAGTGTCTTTAAGTTTTAGTCTCCTACCCCATTTAATCTGTATTTCTGTCCATCTGTCTGTCTGTCTGTCTGTATGTATGTTTGTCCGTCTGTCTGTCTGTCTGTCTGTCTGTCTGTCTGTCTGTCCTGTCTGTCTCCCTTTTTCTCACGTTTGTATTTTAATGAGCAGCCACAAGTGAATCCATACACATTTCAAGAACGTGGGCAATCTTAGACTTCCCCTTCTTTCCCTTCCCTTCTTTCTTTCTCTTCTCTTTCTTTCTTTCTTTCTTTCTTTCTTCTTTCTTTTCTTTCTTTCTTTCTTTCTTTCTTTCTTTCTTTCATTCCTTTCTTTCTTTCTGTCTGTCTTTCTTTCTTTTTTTCTTTCTTTCTTTCTTCTTTCGTTTCTTTTCGTTCTTTCGTTCTTTCTTTCTCCCCTTCTTTTTGTCTAACTATCGTTCTCTATCTTCACAAAGAATCAGGCTGCCTTTTCCCTTTATCCTCCTCCTCCTCTTCCTCCTTCTCCTCCTCCTCATTATCATCATCAATCATCATCAATTATCTACATCATCATGAACGTCATCATCATCATCATCATTCTTCTTCTTCTTCTTCTTTCTTCTTCTTCTTCTTCTTCTTCTTCTTATCATCATTATTATTGTTATTATTGTTGTTGTTATTATATATTATTATTATTATTATTATTATTATCATTATTGTTATTATTATTATTATTATTATTATTATTATTATTATTGATTTTCAAAATATCAACAGTATCATTATTATCACCATCATTATGATAATCATCAATATCATCATTTTTGTTCGTTCGTTCGTTCGATCTTCCTCCTCCTCCTCCTCTTCCTCCTTCTTCTTCTTCTTCTTCTTCATCCTTCTTCTTCTTCTTCTTCTTCTTCTTCTTCTTCTTCTTCTTCTTTTTCTTCTTCTTCTTCTTCTTCTTGTTCTTGTTCTTCTTCTTCTTCTTCTTCTTCTCTCTTCATCTTCTTCTTCTTCTTCATCCTTCTTTCTTCTCCTTCATCCTTCTTCTTCTATGCATGCGTTTGTTTTTGTTTATCACTTTGGCCAGTTTTCAGTTGATGCTGAGCAATGCATGCCTTGTTCTTATGTTACTGGCAGTGGTGATCTATGCTGTTCGTGGCTATTCTTCCCCTGTGTGCGTGATGTGGGAATCAAATAGAAAAAAAACCCAACCCAGTTCATTACTTCTTTTGTTACATCATTCTCTAATTAAAAATCAGATCAGGTATCTTCCTTTTTTCGGGTCTTGCATTGGCGTCTTGTTTCTTCTCTTTTGTGCTTATCATTTATTTATTAATTTTATTTTGGGGTATGCGTTTCATTCTTTCTGTATTTCTTTATTCGTGTTTTTCTTTTTCTTTTTTGCTTTTTTTCCTTTGTGGGTTCTTACTCTCCTGTTTTTTTCCCATCATAAAATGTGCATGTGATAAGTTTTTTTCACCCATGTTCGGCTAATCAAGCTAGGATCTAGGAGCGACCCAGTTTTAATTTACGTGTTTGCTGTTCCAGTATTTTTGAAGCTTAGTCTGTATTAGGGAAAACCTTTTTTTTTCTATTTTTTTCTGTCTTCTTATCCAGTTTTAGAAGCCTACGTCTGTAATTGCTTAGAAGTTGCAAGATAGATACATTAATACCCAGGAATGCAACAATACATGCAAAAGTCTTATACGCTTAAGTAGACCCAACTGCAACATATACGCAGTAAATGAAAATTTTCTAACACATTGTTTTTTCTTCCTTTCCTGCACTGTGTATTTTTTAAAAAATGGCTGCTTTTTTTCTTTTTCTTATAATTATCGGTTGGTATGACCATGATAGATTTTTTTAAAGAATGATATTGACAGCTACTCATAACAGCGATAACAACAGCAATTACAACACATTCATAAAAGTATCAACAAAGATGATTTTAATAATAAAAATGGTGCTTGTGATCGATTGATTAATTGTTTGATTGATTGATTGATTGATTCATTATATCATTTTTTCCCTTTTTCTTCTTCTTAGAAATATCAGTATGTAATAATAATAATAATATCAATTTTAATGATAATGATAATAATAATAATAATAATAATAATAATAATAATAATAATAATAATAATAATAATAATGATGATGATAATGGGGATTGGGATCGATGGATTGATTGGTTGATTCAGTGTT
>JASPKP010003012.1:20000-21143 GCA_030674155.1 Stramonita haemastoma | reverse complement strand
GGGCCCCCCGGGAAAAAAAATATGGGCTTTCCTCCCCCCGGTTTGTTTTTAAGTGGGGGTTTTTTTTTTGTGGTTTTTTTTTTCTCTCGAATTTTTTTAAACTTAATTTTGATAGGGTTTATTCTTTTTCTTTTTGTTTTTCTCCGGCTGACAACGTATTACCCCCTTTTTTTTATCTTAAAGAAAACAAAAACCACAACACAAACCACCCAACCAACCAACCACCTGAACTTTCACGAAAAGCCCTTTCATTGCTAAAATTTACAAGAAAGGGGTTTTAAAATTTTTTAAAATTTATTTATTATGTATGTTGTATGTATGTAGTTGTATTTGGGTTGTTTGTATTTTATGTTTTTAAAAGTTTGTAGTAGAAATGTATTGAATGTAATAAATTGCCCCCCAAAACGTCCCAAAAAAGAAGAAAAAAAAAAAAAAAAAAAAAAAAAACGAATTTCGAAAAAAATTTTTTTTAAAAATTTTTTTTCCTTATGATCTAAAATTTTTTAAAGGAAAATTTTATCTATTTTTTTAAAAATTGACGTTTTTTGTTGAAGACAGTTTGTGATTTTGAACCATTTTAAACAAAAGCAAACGAACCTCGCAAAAACGTGCCCCCCTTTTGGAGGTTTAAAAAATAAAAAAAATTAAAAAATTAAAAATGGGCTTTTTTTTAAAAACAAGGGACGAACTAAATCACTTTTTTTTCTGGGTTTTTTGTTCCAATTTTAATTTGATGGAAGAGGAAAAAACCCCCCAACTCGAACAAAAGTTTGCGTTTTTAAAAATTTGGTTGAAGTTAGTGGGAAAGGGCAGTTTTAAAAAAGGGACCAATTTCCCCTTAAATTTTGGGGGGTTTTGTAGAAAAAAAAATTCCTCCCCCGGCTAGAGTCCGGGTTAATTTGATGGTAAATTTTTTTGTGTTTTTTTACGGGGGGGGGGGGGTCTGCCACCATTTAGGTTTTTTCCCTTTTAAAGCTTCGGGAGTGAAATTTGGTAAAAATAAAATTTGGAGCACTTTCTTAAAGCAGTTTATATTATATATATAATATATTATTAATATATAAAATATAGCAGTTACTTGAATGTTCCACAGTGTAGGAACGGAGGGGGGGTGGGAGAGAGAGGGAGAGGAGGAGAGAGAGA
>JASPKP010003012.1:7500-17500 GCA_030674155.1 Stramonita haemastoma | reverse complement strand
GGGGGTTGAGGGGTAGGGTTAGAGTCTGTTGGAATTAAGTGGATATGAATATTTCGTTTGAAGACCTCTCTACTTTGGGAGCACTTCAAGTTCAATGGTAGCATGTTCCAGAGCATACTACCAGAGTAGGAGAGGCTTGATTTGAATAGATCAATCTTGGGATGGGTCGCTGAAGTTTTGTTGAATCTCGAGAATTCAAGTGAAATGTTGATTTCAATGTTGTAGGAGCTTGCCCATAGAGGATTTTATTTATAACATAGCTTTATTTATAGCAAGCATTTCTCGTAATGGAAAGACTCCCAATTTTGTGTAGTCAGATTGAACTAAACTTGAGGACTTTAAGAGTACTGCCTTGAGGGCTCGTTTATAGTTACTAATAAGAGGTTTTAACGTATTTGCACTGGCAGTGTCAAAGAGTGTAGAGCAATAATTAATTGAAGACAAATATAAGCCTGTAAAAATAGTTTTCTAGCATGTAAGTTTAAGAAGTGTTTTATTCTACAAAGCTGATAGACTTGTGTGGACACAGTGTTGCTCAATTTGGTTACATGTGCTGTCCATGAGAGGTTATTGTCTATTGTAATACCTAGGACTTTGTGATTGTCCACTTCTTCAATTAGGGTTTTGTTTATGAATACAGGGGGGAGTGGAGTTGTCAGATTTTGTCTTTTTTGTCTTGTGGTGATAAGCATTAGTTTGGTTTTTTGTGGATTGAGGGACATATGGTTTTGTTGACACCATTTCTCGAGAGAGTCAATACTTCTTTGTAATGAAACTGATATTCTATCTATGTTGGTGTGGCTAGTATGTATTGTTGTATCATCACAAAAAAGCTGACATGGGTCTTTGATATGGAGTGGAAGGTCATTGACATATATACAAAATAGAAGTGGGCCTAGTATTGAGCCTTGGGGGACACCATATTTGACTGGTAATGTACAGGACTTGGAATTATCGATACACACATATTGCTCTCTGTTTCCAAGAAAGGATTTCAACAGTTGTAGGACATTATCTGATATCCCATACAATGACAGCTTCTTACATAAAAGCTTATGATCAATTACATCAAAAGCCTTTGCAAAATCAACAAAAAGGGCACCACAGAATCTGTTGTCATTTAAATTAGTTAACCAACTTTCAACTAGGCTCGTAAGAGCAGTGTGACAAGAATGACTTTTTCTGAAACCCGATTGATTCTTGTTTAGAAGATTGTGAATCTCAAGATGGTGATAAATGTGTCTATGAATGTGTTTTTTCCAACGGTTTTGATATTATTGATAAATTAGAAATAGGTCTGTAATTGCAAGATTTTGAATGGTCTCCACTTTTAAATAGAGGAATTACTTTAGCTATTTTAAACTGCGTTGGAAAATAGCACTTTTCAATGCATAAATTATATATATAAGTTAATGTGTCAGAGATGATAGGAGCTGCTAACTTGAGAATTTTACTGTCAATACCATCTGGTCCTCTACTACTATTTTGTTTCAAGCTATTTAGATATCTGAACACTTCAGAAACACTTATGAAAGGGATTTTTAATTTTGATTTAATGTTTTTTGATGAGCAAAAGCTTTTTAGCTCTTCTAAGGAGTTTAATTCTGTCTCATCTCTTTTTATAACTGTTTCAGCTATGGTGGTAAAATAAATGTTGAGATCATCTGGGGAAATTTTATTAGCAATGGGTTGAGTTGGGTATTTATTGGTTAATTGATTGATAGCCTGCCAAACAGCTTTAGGATTGTGTTTTGATGAGGCAAGATTTTGGAAATATTTTTGTTTTGCTTTACGTTTTAATGAGTTTACTTTGTTTCTTTGTTCTTTAAATTCTCCTATTTTTCTTGCTTTAATAGATCATCTCTTAAATAAGTTTCTTTTAGAATCTCAGTTGTCATCCATTTAGGTTGTGTTGCATGCTTCACTCTTCGGGTTTTGAAAGGAGCATGTTTATCATAGACTGAGTTAAATGTTTCTAGCCAAAAATATATGGCTTTCTCTGGGTCTGTAAAGTTGTAAACATGATTAATTGAGGTATTTAGCAAGTCAGCAAGAAATTTATTTTCATCAAATTTAACAAATGATCTATAAGTGACTTCCTTGTGACCAGCTATGGGAATTTTTATTCCTTTTTTGTTCCATGTGAAACAGGTAGGAAGGTGGTCACTGCAGCCACAGTTAGGAACACATATTTCTTTGATATTTTGCTTATTAGTTACATATACATGGTCAATGAGAGTTGCACTGGAGGAGGTTAAGCGCGTTGGTGTGTCAATAATTTGCGAGAGATTATAGGAATTTAATTTGTTTATCCACAAAGGGTGGGGTTTAAGTAGATTCATGTTAAAATCTCCCAATAGTAAAAGTTCTTTTGCATCCAAAGATGCTGCATCCATCATTATGGAAAATCTATCAACCCAATCAATTCTCTCAGAGGGATTTCTGTATATAAATCCGACAATAATGGGTTTACTTCGTTTGAGTTGTATTTCTAGCCATAGAGACTCTACTTGTTGGGTTTCAAGATGGTGAATACGTTTAAAGTTTATGGATTCATTTATATATACAACTATTCCTGTTGTTTTGGAGGAAGAGGGGTCTTTACGGATTGCTCTAAACCCAGGTATTTGGATTTCTTTATCAGATACTAAACTGGAAAGTCTGGATTCTGTAAATCCAAATAATGAAATGGTTTATTTGAGTTGTGTAGGATACTATGTACATCAGCTAGCTTGTTTAAAATGCTGTTAATGTTTAAATGACCAATACGTAGTCCATCTTTTTGTGGCCAGACAGGGAGCCATGTTGCTGAAAAAGGTAGAGAAGAAGGAGAAGAAAAAAGAAAAAGAAAAAAAAAATCACTAGAACCCCGAATGATTCTAAAACGGTTTGAGGAAACAATATTTATCTACTTAAACTGATCAAGTAAATACAATGGAATGGATGATAAGTGAATATGCAATACAAAGCAATATATATTAATACGTATGATACAACTATATCAGTTTTTGCTGCACAAGTTAAGAGGAGCAAAAAAAGTACTAATAAAAGTCTTGCTTTAACTGTTTACCAGTTGAGATATATTATATCCTAAAACAGTTATCAGATATACCCAATATCCTCAGATCAGGAATATTGTTAAGTAGTCAAATCAGTCTTTTGGAACACGCAGAGAAATGTTTATGCTGTATTCCAATATCCAAGGCGAGGAAAAAAAAAAAAAAAAATCCACTGTTGTGTCCCTTCCATCTGTCTTTGTCCATTTAAAATTAGACTCTTTAATTTGAAGGTTAGCACAACACAGCACAGAAGTCACTAAACACATCCACGGTTGTGAATAACTTCAGAATAATTCAGTTTGCAGGTTTGCAAAACACAGCACGGGAATCACAAAACACATCCCCTAACTTGGATAACCTTCAGTTTGTAGGTTTGCAAAACACAGCACAGGAGTCACTAAAGGCATTCACAATCTAGACGCATTCACAAAATCTAGGCATTCCAAAACTGTCACTAAACAGCACAGGAGTTATAGCACAGGTGTCACTAAATGCATTTACAATCTAGATGCATTCACAATCCTAATCGATCCAAACTGACACTGACCGCATTCACAATCTAGATTGTTCCGATAAAGTACCGTTTAGTACTAGTAAGACAAGTCATTTCAGCACAGCGTTTTTTAGCACAGTAGGTATAGTGTTGAATGTTTCTGACAATTCTTAATATTTCATTTGCCGGCACCAGGTCCACAGAGGTATTCATCAAGGTAGAAAGGTTTATTTTCACAGGTAGTTTATATGCACATCTACAGACATACCCCCCCCCCCCCCACACACACACACACACACACTCAACACACACATGCACACTCGCCGGCACACATATATTCGCTCTAAACGCAAAACACACAAAAACACACTGATACGGGCGCGCACACACACACACACACACACACACACACACACACACACACATACACACACACACAACACATACACATGCACACACACACATAAAACACACACCAGCGTGCGTTCACTCTCCCATACACACACATACACACACGCGGCACCACACACACACACACACACACACACACACACACACACACACACACACACACACACACAACACACATACATACTTACACACCTGAGGCACACACACATGAGGCACACACACATGAGGCAGGCACACACACACACACACACACACACACACACACACACACACACACACACACACACACACACACACACAACGGCACATACACACACACATGCAGCACACACACACACACATACAGAGAGAGAGAGAGAGAGAGAGAGAGAGAGAGAGAGAGAGAGAGAGAGAGAGAGAGAGGAGAGAGAGAGAGAGAGAGAGAGAGGACAGGAATTGCTGGTTTTAAGTGTTAGACCCACGTATTTCTTTTGTCCGTTTTAGAAGCGAAAAGTTGTCATTCTTGTCAGGGCCTAGTCTTGCCTGAATCCGCTTTGGGGGGATAAATTGGTTGTTCATTTTTATGATAGAGGGAAGTTTTTCCCTGGACATAACTGGGGAAAGAGGGGCGTGCTGTACCCCCAACACCGCCCTCAACAAACAAGCAGAGGGGTGAACGCTGAAAAGAGGAAAGTAAACTCCGCCAAAGTGATCCCTGTCAAAATCATTGAAGCCTGCAATCCAACACAACCAAGACTCCTGCCGGTTGGGAAGTGAGCACAATGAGGATTATGCCAATCAAAGACAGGCGAAATAGGCAGAGGGTTGGGTAAAGAAATTGATTTCAGCCGGAGATAGATGTGGTCTGAGCAGACAACAGACACACGGCAGGTGTCTTCACAGCAAACACCAGCTTCGCCATTTTGCATAGATCAGATAGGAGTGAGGTGAGGGGGGGGGGGGGGGGACTGAATAGATTCAGATTGTTTGGTTATTTTCTCAATGCAGTCTTCCTTCTCCACTCCCCCCTTTCATACACCTTACACACACCCCCCCCTTCCCTCCTGTCTCTTCGCTTCTTTCAAAACTGGCATGTCGCATGTGTGTGAATCATTTGAATGCAGGCACTTTGATTTGTTTTCAAGATTCAACGCTTTAGAAATGTCATGTATGATTATTATAATTATTATGGAACCTCTCTACTGGATAACTGACGACAGTCTTAGAACCTCTCTACAGGCCTTTTCTCTGCCTGTTATCAGGGCTCTGTGGGCTATAGACGGCACAGTGCAGGCAGTACTCAATCAACCAACTGGTAATTAGTTCTGCCCTTCGCCTGTGCCCACCTACCTGTCTGGGGTTCACTTCTTTCTTATTCTGCAAGACCTCCGAGGTTTTGACTGCACTGTTGGTTTTGGGGGGTTCTGTAGCATGTATATTGCTGAAAAAAAAAAGACTAATGTTGTTAAAAGTACCTGTGTTCTTAAGCTTTAAGTTCTAAACATTCTTAACTGTGTCTCTTTCTACTCTGTCTCTCTGTGGCCCCTCTCACCTCCATCTCTCCTTTTTCTCTCTCTTCTTCTTCATCTCTCATCTGAGATTTAAAAACACTGCGATCCCTCTGGTAGCTTTGTGTAGGCGAAACACTATTTTGGTTATCGTTTTCATTGACCAACATCTGTCCAAAAAGTATTAATCATTTTAACAGTTTTTGAAAGAGCACATAATTATGTGATGGTCCACCACAAAATGAGTCGCTTTGAACCTCCTCCGCTTTCCCGCTAGTAGCCATTTTAGGTAGGTGGGGTCAGGTTGTCGATTTTAAGATTTTGATTGAGTATAAAACTATAGCCATCCTCTACCTCGTACTGAAGTATAGTGCTGTTTCCTTTTGCTTTTAAAAATCGCATTTAAAAACACTCTCATTCTGAATACGTATTACGATACATGTACATAGCTTGTCAATTTCTCTTTTTGTCACTTTCATTTTCTGTAATGAAAAGCCTTTTTATTGCAGATTGACAACATTTTAACGACTTAACATTGACCTCCGGTGCAATGCGACTCATTAAGTGGTGGAGCGTCACATACTGTCTGTCATGTACTTACCATTGAATGTATTGAGCTGGTCTGACTATAAAGTAATTATAAGTTAAAGCCCTGCACGCGCACACACACATGGGCATAATTTTACATACACACAAACAGAGTGGTGATAGATCAGCTCTCGTACCTGCAACGACGTCTAGATAGCAAACACAATCAGTGCAGTAGGACTTGGGTTCGTGAAAAGTGGTTTTTCTGTATTATCATAGCACACACTTTGCCTGCTTGGTCACATGCAGAAGTGATATAATCACCAAAAAAAACCCAGACCCTTACATAATTTTCTGCTGTCTCCCTGTTTAGAAACACGCGCTGCACTCGTACTCCTTACGCCGAGGAGGTAATCAGGACTACTTCATTATGTATATATACATATAATTATATAATTATATATATATATATGTGCGTGTGCGTGTGTGTGTGTGTGTGTGTGCGTGTGTGTGTGTGTGTGTGTGTGTGTGTGTGTCCTTGCTAACTCACCTTCTCTTTTTTTTAGGGGGGGGGGGGGGGGGGGTAGAGACAAAGTGTATTAATTTTGCTCTCGCTTTTTGTAAGAGTAGGTCATTATTTGCCGGTGGGAACAGATGACAAAATTTACAAAACTGCATACACACGGGGGCTGGATGTAAAAAAGCATATGACTGCTTATTCCATTATCGTCGATATAAAATAATAAATAGAAAAATAATAAATAGAAAAAATAGATAATTACCAAAGATTTGCAAGTCTGTACATACCACCACACAATGTACTCTTACACAGATCTATTCGTAAGCGGTGTGTGTGTGTGTGTGTGTGTACACACGCGCGCACGCACGTGCACACACACACACACTCACACAAATGCATACACATACACACGCGCGCGCGCGCGCATTTCGTAAGAGTAGGCCTTTGTGTGCCGGTAGGAACAGATAAGATTTACAAAACTGCATATTTGTCTAAAATCACTTTTTAGTGGATAGACGTTAAAAGGAAGACACACATACGGGGACTGGAGTAAAACAGCACATAAGTGCTTATTCCATTATCCTCGATATAAAAGAATAAAGAAAGAAAGAAATATTAGAGATGGGTTAGGGCTATTATCTATAATGTACACAGTGCCGATTGCGATGACAAAACCCCACAATCCACAAAAGAAGAAGAAGAAAAAAAAACAAAGAGAGGAGACAGACGTATCATGTCAGGGGCTGCACCTCCTAGGTTCAACCTACATCATCCCTTAATCCCCACATCTGTCATATGGGTGAGCAGCCTGTCAGATAAAGATAACAGCTGAGCAGACCCCCTGTCAGTTATTGCAATACCTGGAACCACTGCACAGAGACACAGAGAGAGAGAGAGAAGAGAGAGAGAGAGAGAGAGAGAGAGAGAGAGAGAGAGAGAGAGAGAGAGAGAGAGAGACAGAGAGAGACAGAGAGAGACAGAGAGAGACAGAGAGAGACAGAGAGAGACAGAGACAGAGACACAGAGAGACA
Organism: Stramonita haemastoma; assembly: GCA_030674155.1. Lineage (NCBI taxonomy): Eukaryota > Metazoa > Mollusca > Gastropoda > Neogastropoda > Muricidae > Stramonita > Stramonita haemastoma. The sequence continues at coordinate 9,971 of JASPKP010003012.1, read as the reverse complement.
CAGAGAGAGAGAGAGAGAGAGAGACAGAGACAGAGAGACAGAGAGACAGAGACAGAGACAGAGAGAGAGAGAATGAATTTCAATGCTATGATTTATTCACAGAATTGGCCCATACATGAAGGAGAGTTGCCGAACTACATCATAGTTCAGTGAATTTTAAACGATCATCATCATCATCATCATCATCATCATCATCATCATCATAACCATAATAATAATCATAATAATAATAATCATAATAATAATAATAATAATAATAATAATAATAATAATAATAATAATAATAATAATAATAATAATAATGATGATGATGATGATAATAATAATAATAACAGCAACAAAAAATGTTTGTGTAACGGAAAAAGGCAGTTATAGAAATGTTACTTAAGATAGTAAGATATGAAAGAGAGAGACAGAGACAGACAAAAATGTACACGCTAGTATTGGCCCTCTGATGGCTAGTCTAGACAGACAGGTTTTACACAGTCCTTACGTCGTGCATGGCGAGCTACTATTTTCCTATGGTACTTTTGATACCTGTGCTTCTAGGTAAATGCCCAGGTGTGTTCATATGGCGGGGGAGGGGGGGAGTTAAGGGGAAAGGGGGAAGAGATGTGTGTGTGTGTGTGTGTGTGTGTGTGTGTGTGTGTGTGTGTGTGTGTGTGTGTGTGTGTGTGAAGGGGGGGGGTGAGTATATATGTATTTTTATTTATTTATTCTTTTATATCGAGGATAATAGAATACGCACTCTTGTGCTTTTTTACATCCAGTCCCCGTGTGTATGCAGTTTTGTAAATGTCATCTGTTCCTACCGGCACACAATGGCCTACTCTTACGAAAAGTGGAACAGGATTTAACGTGTGCGCAAGATGTAAACTCATGTGTACATTGTTTCTGCCTATGCGTGTGCATGTGTGTAATTGTTCATTTGCAAGTTGGTTGGTTTTAGTGGTTTGGCTTCGTTCAGTTTCGTTTCTTTGTTTTTTAGTAAACGTTCTATTTGTCTTACATTTGCTTTTTGCTGCTGAGTTTTGTTTGTGTTTTTTGGGTGTTTGGAGAATGTTTTGTTCCTTTGATATTTTGTTTCAATGTTTGTTTTGGGAGGTGGGGGTTGGGGGAGCTTCTTTCCTTCAGTTGTCTGTGTGTACCGATGCTATAGGCCTGTTTGGAAAATAAGTGCCTCAAAGAATAGTTAGCATTTCTACAAAAACCGTTCCCCGTGTATTAAACAAAATGTATGGTGTCTATGCTAAGGTGGTACAAGCTTTTTGTGCCGGGAAGAAATCTGGCTGTGTGGGTAATGTAATCAGCGACAAGAGCCAGCTCGAGGTGGCGAGAATGCCTTCTGTCTGCTGAAGTTGTCATAACGATCTCTCTCTCTCTCTCTTCTCTCTCTCTCTCTCTCTCTCTCTCTCTCTCCTCTCTCTCTCTCTCTCTCTCTCTCTCTCTCTTCTTGTGTGTTGTGTGTGTGTGTGTGTGTGTGTGTGTGTGTGTGTGTGTGTGTGTGTGTGTGTGTGACTTTTATCAGTAAGTTGGCTACTGGAAGTGAGGTCAGGTATCTCATAGCCTAAACAGTTTGCAAAACTTCTATGGTCCACACAGCGCAGACTTTTAACCACTTTGATGGTGACTAAACCGAATGGGGGGAGCTTAGGTGGACTGTTTGAAAACTGGGTTGTTAAGTGTTTAGTCATTTGGAAGTTGGGTAAAGTATGGGGGTGTTTCCACGACAGTAGAAGCCCTTGTCACACCTCTTCTCAGGGAAACGTCAGCAAAATGTCATCTTCTTAAAATGATAAGTTTTTAAACGGCAGGCCAAGCACATCAGTGTCATCAGGATTTAGTGCATGAGTGAAGACAGCAGTGTCATCAGGATTTAGTGCATGAGTGAAGACAGCTGTCATCAGGATTTAGTGCATGAGTGAAGACAGCAGTGTCATCAGGATTTAGTGCATGAGTGAAGACAGCAGTGTCATCAGGATTTAGTGCAGTACAACTGAATGAAGACAACAGCGCTCAGGTAAGCAAGTCACAGGAAACAGCCGATAGATTTGGAGTTAAGTGGTTTTGAAGTTATTGGGTTTTGAAGTTATTGGGGTTTTTTTTGATTGGGGGGTGGGGGGGTACTTTATTCTGCTTCGTATGGGTTTTTTTTGTTTATTTGTTTGTTCTATTTTCGGGGGGGGGGGGGGGGGGAAGGTGGGTCTTTTTTTTTTGGAAGAGTGTTGCTTTGGGGGTGCTTTTTACTATTGAAAATATGCCATAGTCTCTGTCACAAGAAAGGATAAAGAGTTGTGAAGAACGATATAAAAGTGGAGGTTTCTGTTCTAAAAACAAAGCAGTGCATCTACAGTTTTGTTATCGCCATATACAGTTTCGGATTAAGTGAGAGAAAATGTCAAAGCAAAAAATGTCGAAGAAAACTTTGTATAGACCTACAATGACAGAGGATTTCTGTGCGTGAAATGTAG
>JASPKP010003012.1:0-2500 GCA_030674155.1 Stramonita haemastoma | reverse complement strand
CAACTTTCAAGAAATTAAGAACGTTCTTAGCTTTAGTTGCCAAAAATTCAATGTGCTGATTCCAGGCTAGTTTAGAAGTGAGGTATACACCTAAAAATTTCACTGTAGGTTTATATTCGAGATCTTTTCCATTTAATCGAAAACGAGGTAAGACTTGTGGTCCAACACCATTATTAAAAAGTACAAAATTGGTTTTCTCAGGGAAAGTGAAAGGCCATTCTCTAAAAGATAGCCGTTAAGTTTGTCAAGTTCTTTTTGATATACTTTTTGATAGAAGCTTAATTGCCTTTTGGGCGTTTTCTTTTTCATTATAACATCCATCCACATGCATATGTCATCAGCATATTGCACAAGAACAGCATTACTTGACAAAATACTAGGAAGATCAGATAATAAAATGTTGAATAGATAGGGTGATATTACTGATCCCTGTGGAATTCCCATGTCTGGTGATCTTTGGGTAGAATAACAGTTTCCAACTTTAGCTTGAACACGTGTGTGTGTGTGTGTATGTGTGTGTGTTTGTGTGTGTACGTGAGTGTGTGTGTGTGTGTGTGCGTGAGTGTGTATGTGTGAGTGAGTGAGAGAGAGTGTGTGTGTGTGTGTGTGTTTGTGTTTGTGTGCGTTTTTTTATTTATTTATTTTATTTTATTTATTTATTCTTTTATATCGAGGATAACAGAATAAGCAATCATGTGCGTGAGTGTGTGTGTGTGTGTGAGAGAGAGAGAGAGAGAGAGAGAGAGAGAGTGTGTGGTGTGTGTGTGTGTGTGTGTGTGTGTGTGTGTGTGTGTGTGTGTGTGTGTGTGTGTGTGTGTGTGTGTGTGTGTGTGTGTGTGTGTGCGCTGGTTGGGGCGGGAGGTGGGAATTGACAAAGATGTTCGTCCACGTATGCACGCACATAAGGGAAGTAATATGATTGCATTGTCAATGGCATATTCATAATTATAATAACAGAGGGATACACACACATATGATTATTTATATATATATATATATATATATATATATATATATATATATATATATATATATATATATATATATAATGAGATATGTATAAATTTATCAATAGAGTGAGATAGATGTTTATAAATGTATTAACAGCGATATATGTATAATTGTATTATCAGAAGGAAAAAAACTGTAAATATATCAAGAGTGAGATGTCTATAAATATTATTTATTCATTTTTCATTTATTAATTCTTTTTACATCGAGGATAATGGAATAAGTCCTCATATCTTTTCTAATATCCAGTCCCCGTGTGTATGCAGTTTTGTAAATGTCATCTCTTCCCACCGGCACACAATGGCCTACTCTTACGAAAAGCGGTACAGGATTTAACGTGTGCGCAAGATGTTCTGCGTGCGTTCGCACACGGGGCCTCGGCTTATATTAACAGATGGAGATCTCTACAGCTGTGATAACAGTGAAATATCTATGAATGTATTTCTATGTACCAGTATTTTAGTATTTTCAGTACCCCTTTATCTGTATGTCACGAAAAAGTTATACTAATCACTCTTTCTCCACATGAAAAGTTGGCTGTAAATGTAGTGCATTATAACCAGAGACTGTTATAACCAGGTATCTTTGAGTGTACTTTAACATAACATATTGCTGTTACATAATTATGGTTAGTAACACAGATATTCATACATGGCTTTTAACACAATATGAGTTTCTCTGTTAATTGAGGTGATAAAGTATCGGTATCAATATACAAGACTGCACTGCGGTATATGAGCCAAAGTTTTTCAATGTACCGCTGTGTAAATGCAAATCGAACACCCCTGTGAATTTCTTCACGCCTCACTGACAAACAGTTTAAGCATATATCTGTCAAGTGCGAGACGGTTTGCAGTATAAAAAAAACAAAACAAAACAAACAAAAAGCAACAAACAAACAAGAAAACAAACAAAACAAAACAACACACACACACACACACACACACACACACACACACACACACACACACACACACACACACACGCACGCACGCACACACACACACACACACACACACACGCACACACACACACACACACACACACACACACACACACACACACACACACACACACACACACACACACACACACACACACACACACACACACACACACACACACCGAAAAAAAAACTCAAGTCTACAGGGTGAGATTCAGAACCCCCGAAGCCAGAGAGAAAATGAAATGGACTCTGGCACCTGCAATCGCGCCATCATCAATCAACCACCCCCTCGCCTACCCCACCCCACACCCACCCTCACCCCAAAACCAACAGTCATCAACCAGGTAGCCTGTGAATTTTTCTTGGAAGCAGGCAGTGCAGTGATGACCAGACATCGATCAGGATTTCTCTGCCTCTCTGCCTCACTCTGACAAATATGTCGTTTATTCAGTCAGTGTACTCTGCTTGGCTTTGGCTCATTGTTCCATTTACTGCTTTAGAACTACCAGCAAATTTACAAGTACACCTGTATCTGTGTACGTC
>JASPKP010003010.1:7500-12500 GCA_030674155.1 Stramonita haemastoma | reverse complement strand
ACTCTTATAACCAAACAGGTAAAAACAGGCTGACTGACACACTCTTATAAACCAAACAGGTAAAAACAGGCTGACTGACACACTCTTATAAACCAAACAGGTAAAAAACAGGATGACTGACGCACTCTTATAAACCAAACAGGTAAAAACAGGCTGACTGACACTTGTTCAGCAAAGGATGGGAGAACAGGCTGACTGGCAAAGTCTGTTAAAGTGAACATATTTATGGAGACTGGCTAATGGAGTGGTAAAGTCAAGAAGTGAATAAAAGAGACTAACAAACTTTGGTGTAAAGTTAGGAAATGTCAATGACAATAGTTAAACATCTTCGAAACTATTACATTTGAAATAATGTAAGAAATAAAGTCTTTTTGTTCGCTTGGTTTTACATGGTACCAGATTAAAAGAAGTAATAGACTTGTAGTTTTAACTCTAGACACAATACTTACTAAGTTTGGCTTTTCTTATTCACGCTAACAGGCAGTTAAAGATACAGAAACAAACAGAACATACAGAAGCAGAGACGAGACGGAGAAAGAGACAGGAGTATCATTATAGAGAGATAGATCAAGAAACAAAATGGACATAAAGAGACAGAAAGACAGAAAACACACTAAACAAAACAAGAGGACAAGCGAGCCAGAGAGACAGAGGGGGTGGGGTGGGGGGGGGAGATAAAGAGAGTAAAGAAGGAGAAAAACAGAGAATAGACAAGACAAGGGAACATAAAATACACACAGACACACACACACAGACACATATACACACATGCATACATACACACACACACTCACACACACACACACACACACACACACACACACGCACGCACGCACGTACGCACGCACACACGCACGCACGCACGCACACACGGAGAGGGAGAGAGAGAGAAGAGAGAGAGAGAGACAGAGACAGAGACAGAGACAGAGACAGAGACAGAGACAGAGACAGAGACAGACAAAACAGACAGACAGACAGACAGACAGGACAGAGAGGGTGAAGAGGGAGAGAGACAGACAAACAGAAATACACATCGAGAGGCACAGAGAGAAGAAAGGAAGAGAGAAGAACAGACAGACATACAGACAGAAAGAGAGAGAGAGAACAGAGACAGAAAGTGAGAGACAGAGACAGACACAGAACTTACACAGACAGAGACACAGAGAGGTTGACAGAGACACAGACATAATTCGGAAACGTCGGCAAAAGGTTAAAGAGTTGGAAACTTTAGTTTTACTGATAACTAAAAGTAGACACTGCCTGCAGATAGGCCCTATGCACCAGACAGTTTACTGGGGAGTTCCTGGTTCACAGGCCAGTTTGGGGCATCTCCGACTTCTCTGTAAATAAACCTGCGCTCTTTTAGCTCCGTATGGTGAGTTTGAGCGAGACGAAATGTGGGACAGGAACAGAGAGAGAAATAGACAGAAAGAGATGGGGGGTGGAGGGAAGGAGAGAGAGAGGGAGAGAAAGGAGGGAGAAACAGAGGGGGGGAAGGGGGAGAGAGAGGGGGGGGGGAGCGAGAGAGAGAGAGAAGGAGAGAGATAGAGAGAGAGAGAGAGGAGGAGAGAGACGAGAGAGAGAGAGAGGAGAGAGAGAGAGAGAGAGAGAGAGAGAGAGAGAGAGTGAGACGAGGAGAGAGAGAGAGAGAGAGAGAGAGAAGGGGGTTGGAGAGGGAGAGAGGAGGGAGAGAGAGATCAATCAAATCAAATCAAATTCTTTTATTTCGGGGATAATGAATAAGCATGGGTTGTTTTTTTTTAATCCAGTCCCTAGTCAAGAGAAAGAGAGATAGAGGGAGAGAGAGAGAGAGAGAGAGAGAGAGAGAGGAGAGAGAGATGAGACAGACAGACGACAGACAGACAGACAGACAGACAGACAGAAAGAGAGAGAGGGTGAGAGATGAGAGGGTGAAGAGGGAGAGAGACAAACAGAAAGACACACCGAGAGGCACAGAGAGAAAAAGGAAGAGAGACAGACAGACAGACAGACAGACAGACAGACAGACAGACAAAAGACAGAAGAGAGAGAGAGAGAGAGAGGAGAGAGAGAGAGGAGCGAGGAGAAGAGAGAGAGAGAGAGAGATGAAGAGAGGAGGAGAGAGAGAGGAGAGGAGAGAGAGAGAGTCAAAAGACACAGACAGAGAAGGAGAGGAAAGAGGAGAAGCGATGCGACAGAGAGAGACAGAGAGAGAGACAGAGCAGAGAGAGCGAGTGACAGAGACAGAGAGACAGCCAGACAGGGACAGAGACACAGACATATTCGGAAACGTCGACAGAAAGTAAAAAGTTGGAAACTTTAGTTTTACTGATAACTAAAAAGTAGACACTGCCTGCAGAGAGGCCCTAATGCACCAGACAGTTTACTGGAAGTTCCTGGTTCACAGGCCAGCTTGGGGTATCTCGACTTCTCTGTAAATAAACCTGCGCTCTTTTAGCTCCGTATGGTGAGTTTGAGCGAGACGAAATGTGGAAGGAACACAGAGTAGAGAGAAATAGACAGAGAGCGATTGGGGGGAGGGAAGGAGGAGAGAGAGGGGAGAAGAGAAAGGAGGGGGGAGAGGAGCGGGGGGGAGGGGATTGAGAGAGAAAAGGGAGAGAGACGAGGGAGAGAGAAAGAGAGAGGGACGAGACAAAGACAGATACACAGACAGACAGACAGAAGACAGACAGAGACAGACAGACAGAGAGAAGAGGGGGGGAGGGAGGGAGGGAGGGAGGAAAGAGAGAGAGAAGAGAGGAGAGAGAGAGAGAAGACAGACAGACAGAGCAGACAGACAGACAGACAGACAGACAGACGACAGATAGACAGACAGACAGAGAAACAGGCAGACAGACAGACACAGACACAGAGAGAGGTTGACAGAGACACAGACATATTCGGAAACGTCGACAGAAAGTAAAAAGTTGGAAACTTAGTTTACTGATAACTAAAAGTAGACACTGCCGCAGAGAGGCCCTAATGCACCAGACAGTTTACTGGAAGTCTGGTTCACAGGCAGTTTGGGGTATCTCCGACTTCTTGTAAATAAACTGCGCTCTTTAGTCTGTAGGTGATTTGAGCGAGACGAAATGGGGACAGGAACACAGAGAGAGAGAATAGACAGAGAGCGACTGGGGAGGGAAGGAGAGAGAGGAGGGGGAGAGAAAGGAGGGGAGGAGGGAGGGAGGAGGAGGAGAGAGAGAGAGAGAGAGGAGGAGAGAGAGAGAGAGAGAAGAGAGAGAGAGAGAGAGAGAGAGAGAGAAGAGAGAGACGAGAGAAGAGAGAGAGAGAGAGAGAAGAGAGAGAGGAGACGAGAGAAGAGAAGAGAGAGGGAAAGGAGAGAGAGAAGGGAGAGAGAGGAGAAGAGAGAGAGAGAATGGAGAGAGAGAGATGAAGGAAGAGACGAGAGAGAGGGTTGAAGAGGGGATAGACAGCAACAGAAAGACCACTGAAAGGCCAGAGAGAAAAGGGAGACAGAAACAGAAAGAGAGAAGTGGGGATCAAAACACAGACAGAGAAGGGTAGAAAAGAGAGAGGAGGGGAGAGAGGGAGAGGAGAGAAAACGTGAGGGAGAGAGAGAGAGAGTGAGGAGAGGGAGAGAGGGAGAGAGAGGAGAAAGACAGAGACAGAGACAGAGACAGAGACAGAGACAGATAGAGAGACAGAGAGGACAGAGAAGAGAGAGAAGAGAGAAGAGACAGAGAGACAGAGAGACAGAGAGACAGAGAGAGACAGAGACAGAGACAGAGAGAGAGCGAGTGACAGAGACAGAGAGACAGCCAGACAGAGACAGAGACACAGACATATTCGGAAACGTCGACAGAAAGTAAAAAGTTGGAAACTTTTAGTTTTACTGATAACTAAAAGTAGACACTGCCTGCAGAGAGGCCCTAATGCACCAGACAGTTTACTGGAAGTTCCTGGTTCACAGGCCAGTTTGGGGTATCTCCGACTTCTCTGTAAAATAAAACCTGCGCTCTTTTAGCTCTGTATGGTGAGTTTGAGCGAGACGAAATGTGGGACAGGAACACAGAGAGAGAGAAATAGACAGAGAGCGACTGGGGGGAGGGAAGGAGAGAGAGAGGGGGAGAGAAAGGAGGGGGGGGAGGGGAGAGGGAGGGAGGGGGGAGGGAGAGAGAGGAGGAGGAGAGAGAGAGAGAGGAGAGAGAGAGAGAGGAGAGGAGAGAGAGAGAGGAGAGATGGAGAGAGAGAGAGAGAGGAGAGGAGAGGGGAGGAGAGAGAGAGAGATGAGAGGAGGAGAGGAGAGAGAGGAGAGATGTGAGAGAGAGAGAGAGATGAGAGAGATTGAGAGAGAGAGAGAGGAAAGAGAAGACAGACAGACAGACTGACAGAGAGACAGAGAGACAGAGAGAGGAATGGATGTTTTTTTCTGACTGTAACTGTACTTGTTCGCCTATCAGAATGGATTTTTACTGCAGAACTTTGCCTGTGACAACTCTTTTGTTGCCGTGGGTTCTTCTACGTACGCTAATAATATGTGTAACACACAGAACCTCGGTTTATGGTATCATCCGAAAAGTCTAACAACCAGACCACCACTCTTGGTCTAATTGGTAGGGGGAAAGTGTTGGACCCAAACGGGGATCGAACCACAGAACATTTCGACCCCGGACTGTTTGCTTTCTAGGCAGGTGCGATGCCTCTAGACCACTGATCTAAAGGTAAGAACAAAACCAGCGCTAATGAAAATCCGCGTCCTTTTAAATTGCTTTTGTACCTATGTCATACTTCTTTCACTGTCTAGACGACAGTGCAGAGACGAAAAAGACCAAAATGGACTGACGTCAAATGACAGAGAAAAGTTTGGATAACTCAGTAAAGTCTTTAAGCTGTCAGACATTTTCTGACATCTGTCAAACAACCATCACGAACACTTCTACTGAAGTGTGCTTTTGTGACCTCCAATGTTTTAGACATTTACCTTGTCTTGTCTGAAAATTCATATTTATTTTATACACAGTATTGTATTCCAATTTTACAAGGACTTTCCCGGTTTT
>JASPKP010003010.1:0-2500 GCA_030674155.1 Stramonita haemastoma | reverse complement strand
TTTGAGGCTGGTTAAAAGTAAACAAATGAATGAATAAATAAGGCAATAAATAGATGAAGAAAGAAAGAAAGAAAGAGAGACGGATAGATAGAAAGAAAGAAAGAAACAAACAAACAAACAAATAAATCAATAAATAAAGAAATAACAAGATGAAAAGTTAGAAATAAACTAAAGAAAAAGATATTTGAGGCTGGTTCACAATTCAGGTGCTGGAAAGTCAATGTAATGTGTAATAGTTTTTTGTGTTTTTTTCTAAAGTGTGGTCGGCGGGGATATAAACAACAATTCTGAAGTCAAAATGGAAAACAAATTAAAATACTAAGCCACAAGAAAACATGGCCATTTCTTTTTTAAGGGAAAAACATTACAAAGAATGAGAGAAAGAGAGACAGAGAGAGAGAGAGAGAGAGAGGAGAGAGAGAGAGAGAGAATGAGAGAGAGAGAGAGAGAGAGAGAGAGAGAGAGAGAGAGAGAGAGAGAGAGAGAGAGAGAGAGAGAGACACACACACACAGACACAAAGACACACAGACACACAGACACACAGACACACAGACAGAGACATAGAAACAGACAGACAGAGAAGGACAGACAGACAGAGAAAGAGGCAGAAACATACAGACAGAATAATACAGACAGAAAGAGAGGCACAGACAAACACACAGACAGACACACAGGCAGAGGGACGAGAGCCACAATCAAGAGACAAAATGGAACCCTAATGACTTCATCAAACATCAAAGCTGGAAGTTGAAATGGATCCCAGAACATAACGGGATTCTGTGTAAACATGCCCCGAGCACTAAAGGGCTTTGGATAAATAACATTCTGAAATACGTTTCATGTTGTTTTCCTGTTCTTGTTCTTGTTCTTGTTCTTCTTGTTCTTCTTGTTCTTGTTCTTCTTGTTCTTCTTGTTCTTGTTCTTCTTGTTCTTCTTGTTCTTCTTGTTCTTGTTGTTGTTGTTGTTGTTGTTGTTGTTCTTCTTCTTCTTCTTCTTCTTCTTCTTCTTCTTCTTCTTCTTCTTCTTCTTCTTCTTCTTCTTCTTCTTCTTCTTCTTCTTCGTCTTTGCAATTCTTCGCACTTCTTTTTACTTCTTCTTTTTCGCACTTCTCACTTCTTCTTCGAACTTCTTCGCACTTCTTTTCACTTTTTCTTCTTTGCACTTCTTTGCACTTCTTCGCACTTCTTCGCAATTATTTGCACTTCTTCTTCTTCGCAATTCTTCACATTTTTTCTTCTTCACAATTCTTTGCAGTTCTTTGCAATTTTTCTTTGGAATTCTTTGCACTTCTTCGCAATTCCTCGCAGTTCTGCTTTGCAATTCTTCGCACTTCTTCGTACCTTGTTCTTCGTAATTCTTCGAACTTCTCTGCATTTCTTCTTCTTCGCACTTCTTCTTCTTCGCAATTCTTCACACTTCTCTGCATTTCTTCTTCTTCGCACTTCTTTGCACTTCTTCTGCTTCGCAATTCTTCGCACCTCTTTGTTTATCGCAATTCTTTGCACTTCTTCGCAGTTCTTCGCAATTCTTCTTCGCAATTCTTCTTTGCAATTCCTTGCACTTCTTTGCAATTCTTCGCAGTTCTTCTGCGAAATTCTTTGCAATTCTTCCTCTCAATTTGTCTTCTTCTTCGCAATTCTCCTTCTTCTTCTGGTTGAAATATTGTTCACATGTTGGTGCTTTTTATATTGTGATTGGTGCGTGCTGTTGTTCGGATACTGCGTTGTGGTATTTTTCCGTGATAATGTGTTTTTTTCTTCAAAGCTTTGTCGTTTTCTTCGTTATTCGTTTTTGAAATTGATATTCTTTTCTGCAATTATTCGTCTTTGCAGTGTTTTTTCTCTTTTTTCTTCGAAAATTTTTGCTTTTTTTCTGCAATTCTTATTTGCAATTCTTCTTTTTTACAATTATTTTTTGCAGTTTTTCAAAATTCCTCTTTGCATTTTTATTCTTTGATATGTTTTTCTTCTTTGCATACTTTTATTTTGTATTCAATTACTTTCCTAACTTTTATCATTATTATTATTATTTTACCCATTTCTGCCTGTCTTCCTTGTTTTGCTTGTTCTTTCTTTTGTTTTATTAATTTCTGTCTTTCTTTCATTTTTTTTCTCGTTTTTTTTTTATTCTGTGTTTCTTTCTTTTTTTTTTCCATACTGAGTGTCTATCTGAGTGTTTGTAGATAAGTGTTAATCAAGGCTCTAAGTATAAGCTGAGTATACACGCTTATTTGCCTCAGTAATTAGTTCCCCACCTGTTATGGCTGATTTTCTGTTTGTCCATACGTCGGCTTGTTTTTTTTTCTGTGTCCTTCTTTACCTTTGTCTATGTTTTACCTCTGTCTATCTCGTTTATCGAATGTTATCCTTGTCTATTGCTCCTTTGTCTGTCTGTCTGTCTCTCCCGTTGTCTTTCTGTCTATCTCTGTCTGTATGTGTATCTATCTTCTTCTGTCTTTCTGTTTGGTTTATTGATTTTTTTGTCTGTCTGCCTGTGTCT
>JASPKP010003009.1:5000-21167 GCA_030674155.1 Stramonita haemastoma | reverse complement strand
TGTTGTTATGTAAGATATAGACAGCTATATTATTAGGGAGGCGCTTTTGTTGTTATGTAAGATATAGACAGCTATATTATTAGGGAGGCGCTTTTGTTGTTATGTAAGATATAGACAGCTATATTATTAGGGAGGTGCTTTTGTTGTTATGTAAGATATAGACAGTTATATTATTAGGGAGGTGCTTTTGTTGTTATGTAAGATATAGAGTAAGATGTAGACAGCTGTATTATTAGGGAGGTGTTTTTATGTAAAATGTAGACAGCTGTATTATTAAGGAGGTGCTGTTGTTGTTATGTAAGATGTAGACAGCTATATTATTAGGGAGGTGCTGTTGTTGTTATGTAAGATGTAGACAGTTGTATTACCAGGGAGGTGTTGTTGTTATCCAAGATGCAGACAGCTGTATTACTAGGGAGGTGCTGTTATGTAAAATGTAGACAGCTATATTAGGGAGGTACCGTTATTATTATGTAAGATGCAGACAGCTGTATTACTAGGGAGGTGCTGTTGTGATGTAAGATGTAGACAGCTGTATTATTAGGGAGGTGCTGTTATGTAAAATGTAGACAGCTGTATAATTAAGGAGGCGGTGTTGTTGTTATGTAAGATTTATACAAACTGTATTATTTTGAAGGTGCTGTTTTTATGTAAGATGTAGACAGCTGTATTATTAGGGAAATGTTGCTATGTAAGATGTAGACAGCTGTATTATTAGGGAAATGTTGCTATGTAAGATGTAGACAGCTGTATTATTAGGGAAATGTTGCTATGTAAGATGTAGACAGCTGTATTATTAGGGAAATGTTGTTATGTGAGATGTAGACAGCTGTATCATTAGGGAGGTGCTGTTATCCAAGATGTAGACAGCTGTATTATTAGGGAGGTGCTGTTGTTATGTAAGATGTAGACAGTTGTATTATCAGGGGGTGTTGTTATCCAAGACGTAGACAGCTGTATTATTAGAGAGGTGCTCTTGTTGTTATGTAAGATGTAGACAGCTGTATTATTAGAGAGGTGCTCTTGTTGTTATGTAAGATGTAGACAGCTGTATTATTAGAGAGGTGCTCTTGTTGTTATGTAAGATGTAGACAGCTGTATTATTAGGGAGGTGCTCTTGTTGTTATGTAAGATGTAGACAGCTGTATTATTAGGGAGGTGTTGTTATGTAAGATGTAGACATCTGTATTATTAGGGAGGTGCTCTTGTTATGTAAGATGTAGACAGCTGTATTATTAGGGAGGTGTTGTTATGTAAGATGTAGACATCTGTATAATTAGGGAGGTGCTCTTGTTATGTAAGATGTAGACATCTGTATTATTAGGGAGGTGCTCTTGTTGTTATGTAAGATGTAGACAGCTAAATTATTAGGGAGGCGTTGTTGTTATGTAAACATGTAGGTAGCTGTATTATTAGGGAGGTGCTCTTGTTATGTAAGATGTAGACATTTATATTGTTAGGGAGGTGCTGTTGTTGTTATGTAAGATGTAGACAGCTACATTATTAGGGAGGCCCTGTTGCTATGTAAGATGTAGACATCTATATTGTTAGGGAGTCGCTTTTGTTGTTATGTAAGATGTAGACAGCTACATTATTAGGGAGGCGCTGTTGCTATGTAATATGTAGACAGCTATATTATTAGGGAGGCGCTGTTGCTATGTAAGATGTAGACAGCTATATTAGGGAGGCGCTGTTGTTATGTAAGATATAGATTGTTATAGTACTAGGGAGGTGTTGTTGTTATGTAAGATGTAGACATTTGTATAACTAGGAATGTGCTGTTTTGTTATTATGTAAGAAGTAGACAGATATAGTAGGGAGGTGTTGTTTTATTATGTAAGATGTCGACAGCTGTATTACTAGGGAGGTGCTGTTGTTGATGATAGATCTTAAATCATCGAAAAGTCACCCTGTAACCAACTTCCTTGGCGCAGTATTAGCGCCTTGGATTTCGGACTGGAAGGTCGTAGGTTCGATTCCCATAAGAGTCATAGGGATTTTTCGGGCTCCAGCTGGCTCCTACCCAGAGTGAGTGTGCTGTGGACTCAGTGGGGAGACTGGGACCACACAGTCGAGATTCATCCACTTTACGGATGTGAGTTTGGAAGTGTTGTTCAAATTATCTAACCAACACTGCAGGTGTCTGTATCTCTCGGGCCTGGTTGATGCCGGGATATATTATGACAGTAAGCGTAGAGTACAACCCTGTCAAGTAGTCTCAAAGCAGATGCACTTCCACAGCAGCAGCATTACATCATCCTCATCCCCATTGATCATCATGCAATAATAAAAATTGCCTCTGATTCGGTGGCCTCCGTTGCTCTGGTCTCATGGTGACCTCAGATTCGGTTTCCCCATACACTTCTGTGCCTGTGGTGAGTTTGTGTCAAAGTCTTTGGGGTTGGAGGTTCGCGGGGAGACAGTCGTTGGAGGGACGTTGTGGTGGTCGCCACCTCAGGTGGGTGACTCACTCAGTCTAGCACCGCGACTGAGCTAATACTGTCGTTAGTAGGGGGCTTAGTAGGTGGTGTCCTGCGTATGTTAGCTCAGAACAGGCACCACTGAACACCACCAAAGTGACTCAGCAGAAGTGCAGGGCCCCTCTGGCTGGTGGCCCCGCAACGGCCTAATATTGATGGGCTCCCTGTGGACTTCCAACCCTGGGGATGAGACATAACAAATCTGGGTATGGCTGTGGCGGGGAGATTGAAATGAGCGGTGTGGGAACAGCAGGACGGGGATGTTACGGAAGATGAGGCATGGCAGGGGGAAAAAAGACTATTTAAAAAAGAAGAAGAAAGACTATAAAAAAAAGAAGAAGAAGAAAGATTAGAAAAAAAAGACTAAAAAAAAAGAGAAAGATTTAAATTGTTTTTCTTAAAAACATCACCCTGTCAACTGGCGATAGGCCTATTACGCTTTGTGCACTGCCGGATAGATCTGAAGTTGTGTCCAAAGCCCTTTTGTTTTACTGTACTGCATTGTCTCACGATCTTCAGAATCTTCCTTCGGATGAGACTATAAACCGAGGCCCCGTGTGCAAACGCACACGCAGAACATCTTGCGCACACGTTAAATCCTGTTCCGCTTTTCGTTAGAGTAGGCCATCGTGTGACAGTGGGAACAGATGACAAAATTTACAAAACTGCATACACACGGGGACTGGGTGTAAGACAGCCCATGAGTGCTTATTCCATTATCCTCGATATAACAGAATAGTAGTAGGCACTCATAAGGTATCGAAAGACTGGAGATGTGCTCTAGTCTTTTGAGCGCAAAGCCTGGGGGCAAGCTATTACCCATGCAGCAGACCTCCCCCCCTCTCCACGCCACACACACACACACACACACACACACACACACACACACACACACACACACACACACGTATGTACACACACACACACACACACACACACACACACACATACACAACACACACACACACACACACACACACACACACACACACACACACACACACACACACACACACACACTGAGAGAGAGTGAGGAGAGAGAGAGAGAGAGAGAGAGAGAGAGAGAGAGAGAGAGAGAGAGGAGAGAGAGAGAGAGAGAGAGAGAATAAAAACACAACTGTGATCAGTTTCACTTCTTTATTTTCAGTAAGTTTTCACTTCTATCCTGAAGCTTCCTCAAGCTGAATGGATAACATCAATAGTAAAACCAGCTTTTTATATAAGATTTTTTATCATTATTTTACTATTTTACCTCAACTGTGTGCTTGGAGGGAATATATTATTATATATATATATATATATATATATATATATATATATATATATATATATATATATATATATATATATATATAAGCATTCATATGCTTTTTTCATCCTGTCCCCGTGTGAATGCAGTTTTGTAAAATATCTGTTCCCACCGGCACACAATATATATATATATATATATATATAAATAAATAAATTATATATATATATATATATATATAATATATATATATATATATATATATATATATATATATATATACCGTAAAATCCCTAGCATAAGCCCACCATCTAGCAAACGCCCACCCCCCACTTTGGGCCAAATGTTGTGCACAGGGGTAGCTACCTAGCAAACGCCCACCCTGCTTTTTTTCAAAGAGACTATGCTCACTTTCACTAGGATTTGTGCGGACTGTTCTAAAAGTCATCTTTTTCCCTTTCTTTACCTTTTCGTATTTCTTTCCTTTTTTCTTATTCTTTGTCCCCTCTCCTCACTCCCACCCATCCCCAACAAAGTGAATTACAATTATGTCATGCTTTTTCTACAGACGTCTTTTGTCTGTCAGTGACGTTCGGTACTTTGACAACGCTTCCTGATGGCCGGAAGTTTGTTCTTAAATCTCTCTGTGCCATTTTTGCAAAATGCCCAAGCGACAGTCTTACACTGTATCTTTCAAATTGGAAGCCCTCCAGTATCTAGATAACGAAGCAGGTGGGAATGTTTCGGGGTGTGCCCATGAATTTTCTGTGGATAGGAAGAGGATCAGGGAATGGAGTGAAAACAGAGATAGACTTGAACAGCGGTACGGAAAAAAAACACCGGAAGCTGTCTAAAAGACCAGCAGTTAGATCTGAACATGTCGACCAAGGTGTGCTGCATTATCTGGAAGACGGAAGATCTGAAGGTAGGGTATTGCGAAACAAGGACCTACAACGGAAAGCGATGGAACTGGTTGGCCTTCTTTGTCTCAAAATCCCTTTTTTTCTATTTTCCTTCACTTCTACTCACACGACCTAACTTACATGCTTTCCGGGTTTGTATTCACTCAATTACAGGGTTGAGCACAAAAATTACTTTGTGCAAAGGGGTCTATCCCTAGCAAACGCCCACCCCCCAATTTTGCCCTAAATCAGTGCACAGGGGGGGGGGGGGGGGGGGGGGGGGGGGGGGGGGGGGGGGGGCTATGCTAGGGATTTTACGGTATATGTATTGTGTGCCGGTGGGAACAGATAATATTTTACAAAACTGCATTCACACGGGGTCAGGATATATATATATATATGTATATATATATATATATATATAATATTATATATATATATATATATATATATATATATATATATATAAATATATATATACATATATATATATATATATATATATATATATATATATATATATATATATATATATATATATATATATATATATATATATATATATGTCTGTGTGTGTCTGTGTGTGTCTGTGTCTGTGTGTGTAACTTACATGCGCACGCGCGTGCTTATCAGTGTACGTGCTCGCGCGCGCTACATTTATGAGGAATGAAAGCTTTCAATGCACAACGTTCACAACCCTAGCTCTCTTCTATTAAACACGCCATCAGTTAAGCTCTCCACCCAGAGACTCTTATCATTCAGTTCTCCTCTTCCACTGTGTCTTTCACTTGTCAAGTCTCCACCCAACATGTCTCAAAGTCATTGTAGAGGAAAAAACAAACATGCCCTGAATAGTTTCTTAAGGACGTGAATTAGAGAAGAAACCTGTTGTGCTGTTGACACCGCCCTCCCCCCCCCTCTCCTTTCCACCTCTCTCTGTGTGTCTCTCTCTGTGTCTCTCTCTGTGTCTGTCTCTGTGTCTCTGTCTCTCTATCTCTTGCTTACCTGTTGTTTGATACTTGGTATAGTTTCTTGCTCTTGGTAATTGGTTCATTATAATTGCTCTTGTTTAGCTGAGGCTATCTTTTTATCTTGATGTTATCCCTGAAAAGGGCGGGGACTGGATGTAAAAAAGCACACGAGTGCTTATCTATTATCCTCGAATACAAGAATTTTGCCTTGCCTTGAATTTTGCCTTGCCTTCTCTCTCTCTTCTCTCTCTCTCTCTCTCTCTCTCTCTCTCTCTCTCTCTCTCTCTCTCTCTCTCTCTCTCTCTCTCTTCTCTCTCTCTCTCTCTCTAAATATATCTCTGTCTCTGTCTCTCTGTCTCTGTCTCTCTCTGTCTCTCTGTCTCTCTCTCTATGTCTCTGTCTGTCTGTCTGTCTGTCTGTCTGTCTGTCTGTCTGTCTGTCTGTCTCTGTCTGTCTCTGTCTCTCTCTCTATGTCTCTGTCTGTCTTGTCTGTCTGTCTGTCTGTCTGTCTGTCTCTCTCTCTCTCTCTCTCTCTCTCTCTCTCTCTCTCTCTCTCTCTCTCTCTCTCTCTCTCTCTCTCTGCCCTGTGGGGGATGCTGGGGGGCCTTGTCAGTATAAATAGCATCTCCACCTTCTAGAAATTTTGCGTTAGGAATTTCCCTCTTTTCTATCCCTCTCTTTGTTTCTGCCTTGTTCCTTTTTTTCCCTGTCACTTCTTTCTTGTTTTATTTTCTACCTCCAATTCAATCCAATGATGTTGCTTAGAGCCCCGCCGACCGCACAGGCCATATCGGGGCTGTCACCTCGTCACATTTTAAAACTCGTATTAAAGCTTCTTGGTCCATTCTCCTGCCCTTTTTTCCCTGGAATAAAAGATAACACTTCTCTCCCATGCCGAAGTCGGATGTGCTGGGCCTGACTTGCTAGGCGCTTAACGTCAGCGAAACGCATTTTTTTTAGCTTATGTGGCAGACAACAATACTTGCTTGTTTGAGCGTTCGATAAAGAAGAAGAGCAGTTGAAAATACCTTACCCTCTGTGAGTTACGGCCCTTAGTTGCCTTAGTTCCTCATGGAGTTTATCGGATGAGACTGTTAAACAGAGGCCCAGTGTGTGAACGCACGCAGAACATCTTACGCACACGTAAAATCTTGTTCCGCTTTTCCTAAGAGTAGGCCATCGTGTGCCGGTGGGAACAGATGACATTTACGAAATTGTATACACAGGGGGACTGGATGTAATAAAGCACAAGAGTGCTTATCCCATTATCCTCGATATAAAAGAATAAAATAAATAAATAAATAAATATCCCGTATGACAATGACAGCTTTTAATCAAAGCACAAGAGATACAGAGACTGAAAGAAATAGTTTGTATAACTGCTGAAAATTGAAAAAAAGCAAAGGTAAAGGTGTTCCCATAACCTATGTGGTCGTAGAGGAGCGAGGCATCAGAGACCTCAGCTTTTGTAGGGGCCAGCATATTGAGGTCGGCGTCCATCTCCTCTCCCTCGCTGCTTTACCTTCCCTGACCTTAAAAGAGGGCATGTACCCATTGATTACAGCTGGGTGAACTGGGGGGGGGGGGACTGTACTGTAGCCAAAGCTTACAAACGGTCACCCATACACTTGGTAACCACGCACAATGCTGCTTAACTTGACTGGGGGAAAGCGAGTGCTCTGACCACTGGACTGGGGGGGAGGGGGGGGGGGACTGTACTGAAGCCAAAGGCGTGCAAACGGTCACCCATCCAATCGCTAACCACTGTTGATTTTGCTTAACCTTAGCTTGGGGAAAGCGAGTGCTCTGACCACTGAACCCCCACCCCCCACCCTCCCACCCCTTTTTTTATATTATTTTATTTTAGTGTAGGCCTTGGCAATAAGCTGACACAACGAACCCACACAGCTTTTGGCCTGGGCCAAAATTTTATCTGCCCAGTAAATCAGTTTAGGCAGAGAGACTCGGAGCCACTCTCAGACTGTACTGCACCATCTGAAAAAGAAAAAAACGAAAAAAAAACCCAGGTTGTTCCTTTTCTGTCTGTCTGTATACAAAGAAAAAGGTAAAGGTGTCCTCCCATAACATATGTGGTCGTAGGGTAGCGAGGAGTCAGAGACCTCAGCTTCTCTAGGGGGCCAGCATGTTGAGCAAATCAGTTTAGAGAGAGACTCTGAGCTCCAGTCACACTCACAATGCACTGTACCATCTGAAAGAAAAAACAAACAAAAAAGCAAAGATCACTCTGGGTCATGCCCGAGGGCGGGATAGCCTAGTGGTCAGAACATTGCGCTCACAATTTGACAACCCAGGTTCGATTCCCGTTCGAGGGAATTTTTCCCCTGGAGTTAACATCAGTACCGACTCCACTCTCCCTAAAAGTCCTTCGGATGAGACTTTATAAACCGAAGCCCTGTGTGCGAACGCACGCGCAGAACATCTCGCACACACGTTAAATCCTGTTCTGCTTTTCGTAAGAGTAGGCCATTGCGTGCCGGTGGGAACAGATGACAAGATTTACGAAACTGCACGGGGACTGGATGTAAAAAAAAAGCACATGAGTAGCTTATTCCACTATCCTCGATATATAAGAATAAATTAATCAATCAATTAAACTAATTAATCAGGCGACTGCTTGGAATTTCATGGAAGGATAGGAAAACAAACACCTTTGTGCCAAGTCAAGTCGCACTGATGGCTGGCCCTCAGGAACCCCTACTAGCCACTTTCAAGAAAAGGAAGCTGGCATGGTTCGGCCATGTCACACGCCACAACACCCTCCCCAAGACAGTCCTACAAGGAACGCTAGAAGGTGGCAGACGCCGAGGCAGACAAACCAAAAGCTGGATGGATAACATCAAGGAGTGGACCCACCTGGACAGTCCAACACTCATTCGGAAGGCGGAGGACAGGGCTGGATGGCGACGGCTGGCTGCAGAATCGTCTCCCATGTCTCCTCCACGACCATCCCGGTCTTCTTAACATCTGTCTGTACAATGTACAATCTGTCTGCCCAGATGGTAAGGCTGATCTTCTCTCTGATTTTATCTCTGAACAGAACATAGACTTAGCTTTCCTGACCGAAACATGGTTAAAACCACTGGGCAACGAACCAATATTAAAACAGCTGACACCACCTGGCTATAAAACTCGTTCTTTCCCTAGACTCTCTCGTGGAGGTGGCATTGCCATCACCTACAAAGACACTCTGCACCCAGCTCTTTCTTTCTGTCACTCCCTCCCTTTCTCACCCGCATCCTTCGAAGTCTGTGAACTCAACCTCAGCTTACCTGGCCACTCTATCACTTTCTGCTGTCTGTACCGTCCACCTCCCAGTCGTAAAAACAATCTGACATCTTCTCTTTTTCATCAAGAATTTCAGTCACTCCTGGACCATTACAGCCTCTCTCCCAAGAAACTCATCATTCTCGGGGACTTCAATTTCCACTTCGACAACCAGTCTTGTCCAGATGTCAAGCGTCTTTCTCTTTCTCTGTCCAACCACTCTCTCTCCCAGCTGGTCAATGAGCCAACACAAAGGTCAGGTCACATCTTAGACTGGCTCATTACTGATCTTTCACTTAATCTTGTTACATCTGTGTCCGTCACCAACGAACTACTTTCCGATCATTCTGCCATTCTCTTCTCTCTCAACATCACTAGGCCTATCAAAAAGAAAAAGCGCGTCACCCGTCGCAATCTCAAGGCAATTGATATTCAAACCTTCTCTTCTCAAGCTGCCCAACGCCTATCTAAACCCCCTGAACATACTGACCTTTCTGAACGTTACAACACCATTTTAAGCCAACTGCTCGATGAGCATGCACCTCCCACTGATGTTGTTCTGCCTGATAGGCCCTGTGCCCCATGGTATACTCATGACATACTGGTTGCAAAGCGCAAACGCCGACAACTTGAGCGAAAATGGCGAAAAACAAAAACCGAAATAAACAAACAACTCTTTCACAAACAAATCAACAAAGTCAAAACCTTAATCCACTCAGCGAAGACTAACTATTATTCTGCTCAAGTTCTCGATGCCACGTCCATGAAATCTCTTTTTTCCCTCACCTCAACTCTCCTCGGATCTGCAAAGGCTAGCCCTTTGCCTACCGTCCACAGCCACTCTGAACTTCCTGCTATATTCTCCTCATTCTTCTCTGACAAAGTCCGCAACATCGCTCCAAACTGGATCAGACTTCTTTCCAACCTGCACCTCCTGATCCCAATTCACTGGCACTCCTCTTCTTGTCTTTCACCCAACAAGCGAGAAAGAAATCAAGAACATTCTGAAAGAAATGACAATAAAATCATGCGATCTTGATCCTGTACCTGCTTCACTTTTCTTTCAGTGCATTCCACAGCTTTATACCTACTATCACAAAGATAGTAAACTCATCTCTTCTTTCAGGAAATTTTCCATCCGCTCTCAAAACTGCGATAGTCACACCTTACTAAAAAAGCACAACCTCGATCCTAACATCCTGAAGAACTATAGACCTGTTTCTATTCTGCCTTTTATCTCTAAAGTCCTTGAGAAAGTTGTTCTGAAACAACTCAACAACCATCTTCTTTCCAATAATCTCTTTCCCCTTTCCAGTCTGCCTATCGCGTCAACCACAGCACTGAAACCACCCTGGTCCATACCTTAAACGTGCTTCTTCATGCTTCTGACTCTGGGAAAATCTCCCTTCTTACTCTTCTCGACTTATCTGCTGCCTTTGACACTATAGATCATTCAATTCTTCTCTCCCGTCTCCAAAACATGTTCGGTATTAAAGGCACAGCCCTCACCTGGTTCACTTCTTACCTTAAAGACCGTGTCCATACAGTTGCAGTAAACAAGATTCAATCAGCGCCTGCCAAACTGGAATGTGGTGTCCCTCAGGGATCAGTTCTGGGCCCTCTTCTTTTTACCCTCTATACTGCTCCACTGTCACATATAATAGACCGTTATCATATCAATTATCACTTTTATGCTGATGACTCTCAGATTCAAAGCAGTGTTTACACCTGAAAATCTGCCATCTCTCTTGACAAATATGACCAACTGCCTTCAAGATATCCAACACTGGATGATACAAAACAAGTTACAACTAAATGCAGATAAAACCGAAGCCATGCTTGTAGGCACCAAACACAAACTCTCCTCCATCTCTACAACTTCAATAGAATTCGGTAATACGTCAGTTCCGCTATCCACTTCTGTGAAGTATCTAGGGGTCGTTGTCGACAACACACTCTCCATGCAAAAATTCATTACCCAGACCTGTCAGTCATGCTACTATCAACTACGGCGCATTAGTGCAATTCGAAAGTACCTGTCCACTGACGCAACATCCAAACTTGTCACTTCTCTTATTCTTTCATGTCTGGACTATTGCAATTCTCTTTTAGCTGGTCTGCCAGCATCATCCATCCACTCCCTCCAACGTATACAAAACTCTGCAGCTCGTCTGGTCCTAAGAAAGAAAAAATCTAAGCACATTACCCCTCTCTTGCAATCTCTCCACTGGCTGCCCGTACCACAGAGAATAATCTACAAGATCAATACCCTCTGTTACAAATGCCTCCACAAAACTGCTCCCTCCTACCTCTGTGAATGTCTTCACTTGTACACACCTTCTCGCTCCCTCTGCTCGGCCGCAGATACTTTGTCCTTAAGAATACCTAGGTTCAACCTATCTACCGTTGGCCGCCGCTCTTTCTCTGTTTCTGGTCCATTGATCTGGAACGACCTCCCTTTCTCCCTCCGGCAAAAGCCTACTTATGAAACTTTTAAATCCAACCTCAAGACACACATATTTCAAACCTAAGATTTTCTCCTTCTGTTTCCATCTCTTGTCTGCCCCCGCCTTTGACATCTACCTGCCAAAGTGTATAGCCTTTGTGGATGTGTGTGTGTGTGTGTGTGCGTTGTGCGCGGGCGTGTGCACGTGTGCGTGTGTGTGCCCTTGCATGTGTGAGTGTGTTCGAATTTGCGAGGACCATAGATTGTTATTAATTGCTTGTGTGATGTATAGGTCGAATGCAAGCGCTTTGATTTGTTTTTACAAGATATAGCGCTATATAAGTTCCATGTATTATTATTATTATTATTATTATTATTATTATTATTATTATTATTATTATTATTATTATTATTATGAGAAAGAAGAAGAAGAAGAACTTCACTTTGGGGGAAAGCAGTGCTCTGACCACTAAGCTACCCCTACAGCACACAAGTCCAACATCACTCAGTCCAGAGTGCTATATTTAGCACACCCCTTCCTTTTACCTTTGATTTTATCACCCCACCCAGGTGTAAAAGGGGGTACCAACCTTGTGTTGGGGGTTCACCCTGCGACAGACTGGCGTCCTATCCAGGGGGGAGTCTATGACTCTCAGTCGCTTAACGCCACAGAAACCGGGATAAGCACCGGCCTGATGAGCCTTAGGCTCGGGACAGACTTTAACTTTAACTTTTAACTTCCTTTCACCTAGTCCAAGTGTGGTCAGTTCCTGCTATGATTAGCATCAGCTAGCCCCCTCATCTGGGTTGGGATGGGATGGGATGCATAAATTAGCTGCTGAGAGGAGCTGAAAAGTGTGTGTGTGTGGGGGGGGGGGGGGAACTGACAGCTGTGGATCCCGTGCCCTTAAAGCTTTTGGCCCGGGCCAAAAATTTTTAACTGCCCAGCAAAATCAGTTTAGGCAGAGACTCGGAACTCGAGTCACACTCACACTGAACTTGCACCATCTGAAAAAAGAACACAACAACAACAAAAAGTTAAACAAAAAATAAAATAAAAAAATAACACCAACCAGGTCACATTCCTTTTCTGTCTGTCTGTCTGTCTGTCTGTCTGTGCCTGCCTCAGTTCTGACACACATCAGTCTGTACACTCTGTTTACTGCTTGTAGCAAGCTGACCTCGAGGTAACACTCTCAAGGGGAATTTTTTTTTTTTGTTCACTAACACAATTATTGTGGGGGGAGGTGGGAGAGGAGGCGGCTTTTTTTTCCACCAAGCAGAGAGAAGGGTGAGAGAAGGGGTAGGTGGGGGAGGGAGGGGGGGGAGGAGAGAGAGAGGGGGGGGGGAATTGAGGGAGAGAAAGGGAGGGGGAGAGAAGGGAGGAGGGGAGTAGAGGAGGGAGAGTGAGTGAGGAGAGAGAGGGGGGGGGGGAGGAGAGATAATGAGGGGTGGGAGAGAAAGGAAGAGGGGAAGTGAGAAGGGAGGGAGGGGCAGAGAGGTGGAAGAGGGAGGGGAGATAGAGACAGAGACAGAGAGAGCCAGAAGGGAGAGAGAGAGAGAGGAGAGAGAGAGAGAGAGGAGAGAGAGGAGAGAGGAGAGAGAGAGAAGGAGGAGAGAGAGAGAGTGAGAGAGGAGAGAGAGAGAGAGAGAAACACACACACACACAGAGAGAGACAGACAGACACAGAGAGACAGAGAGAGAGAGAGAAGACAGACAGAGAGAGAGACAGACAGACAGACACAGAGAGACAGAGAGACAGACAGACACAGAGAGGACAGAGAGAGAGAGAACAGGACAGAGAGAGAGACAGACAGACAGACACAGAGAGGACAGAGAGAGAGATAGACACACAGAGAGAGACAGGGATGACACAAGGGGTAACACCTGATTAGTTCATTCATCTATTCATGTATTTATTCATTCCTTTTGTTTCGAGAAAATACGTGACCACGTTAATCAAAAAAAGTAATAAAGACAATCTTCTTTCCAATAATCAGTTCACAAAACTGAGGACTAGAACAGACTAGTCCAAAACATCCCTCACCTTCACCTCCCCCGTAATCCCTCGCACTGTGGGAGGAGGGGGCACCACTGAAGACTTCACAACCAGCTTCCTCCACTCCCCAGCAGTCCTCAGATTTTAGTAGAAAATCGCTCCACCCAAGGCCAGTCCACTCTGTGATGCTGTCTTCCCATCGTTTCCTCTGTCTGCCTCTTCGTCTCCCTCCCTTACTGTTCCCTGTAGGGCAGGGCAGTCTTGGCCAGCTTAATCTGAAACATAAAGCTGTGTGGTCGTAGGGGAGCGAGCGTCAGAGACCTCAGCTTCTCTAAGGGGCCAGCATGTTGAGGGCAGCGGCGCCCATCTCCTCCTCTCCCTCGCTGCTTTTACCTTCCCTGACCCTAAAGAGGGCAGGTTACCCATTTACATCTGGGTGAACTGGGAGGGAACTGTACTGAAGCCAAGGCGCGCAAAACGGTCCCCCACACCATTTGGTAATCACGCTCGACGCTGCTTAAAACCTTGGTAGGGGGTGAGAACGAGCGCTCTGACCACTGAGCTATCGCGTCCCTGAAGCAGAGGTGCCACATAAAGAAGAGAAAGTCAGACAGTTGTCTACCGGTTTAATGCGCTTACAAAACAGTTAGGGAACAGACTGCATCAGCTGTGCAGAGGGAAAATGTCACCTAGAGAGGGAGAGATGGAGTGGGAGAGGGGGGAGAGAGAGGGAGAGAGAGGGAGGGAGAGAGGGGGTAGAGAGACTGTATCAGCTGTGGAGGGGGAAAATGTCACCTAGAGAGAGGGGGGGGGAGAGGGGGAGGGTGAGAGGGAGAGGGAGAGAGAGAGAGGGGGGAGAGAGAGGGGGGAGAGAGATAGAGAGAGGGAGAGAGAGAGGGGGGGAGGGGAGGGAGAGAGAGAGGGGGGAGAGAGAGAGGGGGAGGGAGAGAGGAGAGGGGGAGGGGGAGAGAGAGGGGAGAGAGAGAGGGGGAGAGAGATGGGGAGAGAGAGAGGGGGGAGAGGAGAGAGGGAGGAGAGAAGGGGGGGAGAGAGAGAGGGAGGGGGGACAGAGGGGGGGAGAGAGAGGGAGGGAGAGAGAGAGGGAGAGAAAGAGGAGAGGAGAGAGAGGAGGGGGGAGAGAGAGAGAGGGAGGAGAGAGAGAGGGGAGAGAGGAGAGAGGGTGAGAGAGAGAGGGAGAGAGAGTGAGGGGGAGAGAGAGAGAGGGAGGGAGAGAGAGAGACGAGAGAGGAGGGAGAGAGAGAGAGAGAGAGAGAGGGAAGGAGAGAGAGAGAGGAGAAAGAGGAGAGAGAAGATGGAGAGAGAGAGAGAGAGAGGAGAGAGAGAGAGAGAGAGAGAGAGAGAGAGAGAGGAGAGATGGAGAGAGAGGAGAGAGAGAGAGAGAGAGAGAGAGAGGCAGACAAGACAGACAGATAGACAGACAGACAGACAGGCAGACAAATCATATGGGAACGGAATTGTTAAATTTATTGTTATTTCATACATTATTTCAGTCAGGGCAGATTTCTCTGCGTGAAATTCGGGCTGCTTTCCCCGGGGAAAGCTTCGTCGCGACAGGAGCAGCACCCCCCATTACTTTTTTTTTCCTTTCCTGTCTGCAAGTGTATTTGTTTCCCTATCAGAGAGGCTTTTTTGTACAGAATTTTGCCAGGTTTGATTGATTGATTGATTTGATTTATTCTGTTATATCGAGGATAAAGGAAATAAGCACTTGTGCTTCTTTAATCCAGTCCTGGTGTGTATGGAGTTTTGTAAAATGTCATCTGTTCCCACCGGCACACGATGGCCTACTCTTACGAAAAGCGGAACAGGATTTAACGTGTGCGCAAGATGTTCTGCGTGCGTTCGCACACGGGGCCTCGGGTTTTAAAGTCTCATCCGAAGGACTTTGGGGGGAGAGTGGAGTCAGCACTGATGTTAACTCCAGGAGAAAAATCTCCCGACCGGATTCGAACCGGGTCGTCAAATTGCCAGCGCAATGTTCTGACCACTAGGCTATCCGTCCCCCCATCAGGGAAACTCCTTTGTTGGTGTGGATTAGTTTTGCGAAAGTAAAGGTGTCCAACAAAACCTATGTAGGTTGCAAGGGTTCTTTACGTGCGCAAAATAATTATGTGTAACACACGGAACCTCTGGTTTATCGTCTCCTCCGAAAGACCACACCCAGACCATCATCGCTCATTTGTCCAATGGGTGGGGGAAAGGTTTTGAACCCAAAGGGGATCAAACCACCGCACACTTACTTCCGACTCGGACTTTTCGCTTTCTAGGCCGGTGAGTATATTTTTATGAGAAACTGGCAAAGCATAAAGAGATGCGTATCTTTTTAAAAAATTCTTTTATATCGAGGATAATGGAAAAAAGCGCTCTTGCGCTTTTTTACATCCAGTCCCGTGTGTATGCAGTTTTGTAAATGTATTGTTCCCACCTATCAGTTCAGTTGCCAATTTTTTATCTTTAATGTAAACCTAGACTGTTGGGCCGCACAATATCCCATTGTTGTATTGATAACGTATTAAATGATATAAATAAAAATTTAAACCAAAACCAGCACAATGTTAATGTCATCAGCTGGCGAGCAACTGATAGAAATGTGCACAACTGTTATTGATGACGTAACGGATCCACAACGTCACCACAAATAATCATAATGATGGCATCAACTGACGTCAGGCTGACGATATAAACGTCTTTACTTTTTGCCTTCTTCCTAATAATTGAGGGCCACAGACGGTTGTGCGGTTATGATAAACGCATTTATTATGTTTATTGTATAATATATATATATATATATATATATATATATATATATTATA
>JASPKP010003008.1:15000-21173 GCA_030674155.1 Stramonita haemastoma | reverse complement strand
AAATTTTTTTATTGGGGGGGTTGGAAACTGGGGGGGTAAGTTTTGACTGGGGGTTAAATTTCAAGTGTGTTTGTGTTTGAGGTGAATTGTAATTAGGGTAAAAAACAGAAAAAATGGGTATGTAGTTTTAGGTAGTTTTTTGGAGTAAATTTTTTAATTGTTTAGGTTATTGGTTTTGAGTTGCATTGTAACAAATTAGTGAAATTTTTTATGAAGTGATTGTTGGTTGTTAGCAGTAACATCTTTGATTACATTTGATTTGGAAGATGATTTTTTGTTTGTTTTTTGATTAACCCCCTCCAAAGATTTTTGATTTTGTTTGGAGGATAGTAAATTTTGGAAATATTTCTTTTTTTCTGCTTTCTGTGGTTTTGGCTTTCGTAATCTTTTTGTCTTCAGGGGTTATTTATGTTTTTTAAAAATCTCTAAGATGATGTTCTTTAGTTTTTTGGGGGAGCCAAGGGGTTTGGGGCTGTTTGACCCTTATGGTTTTAAGGGGGAGCTTTTATTGTAAATTTCAGTGAAAGTTTTATAAAAAACCGGATGGTGGTCTGGTCAGTAATTTAAATTTTTGAGAGCATCGAGTTACTTAGTTCGAGAAGGAAAAGCTTTTCTTTTAAATTTTTTGAAAAAGGGAACGATTTTTTTATGTTTTTATGGCCGGGTTTTGGGAAATTTTTGTTCCTTTTTTTTTGACCATGTGTCAAAAAGGGTGTGATCGTGCAGTTATAGACGGGGACAAATTTTTTCTATGATGTTTTTAGGTTTTTTTGATACGTAGATGTGTCAATTATTGTGTTGAGTTTTGGGGTGACTCTCGGGGGGGTAACAAACTAGTTGGGTAAAAGGTTGAATGAATTAGTAATTTGCGTCCATGCTTATTTACTTTTGTTAGTAAATTTTTTAAAATCCCCTAGTAGTATTTACTTCCTGGATTCTAATAAGACTCTTTATCATTGCTCAAATTTGTAAAACCAATTTTTTCTTTCTGCGGATTCCAAAAGCAGAATCCCATTGAAAACAGGTGGTAAACCTTTTTATGGCCCTTTTCAAACCGACAGATTTACATAAAAACGTTCTAGATGGATGAGACGCTTGAATGTTATGATTCATAATGTATATGATATTCCTGTTTCTTTTTGTTTTTGTGGATCCTTTGATAAATTTTATCCGGGATATATAAACAGTGTAACTTTGTGCTTCGAAAGTCTTGATTCCGTACCCCTAGTATGTAAAATGGTTTGCCATGGTTTCAAATAATGTTGATATGTCGTAAAATTTTTTTTTAACTGCGTGTTTTATGTTTAAGGGGCAAATTCGAAAACCCTTCCTTAGGGGCCACATGTTGGTCTTGAGTGCTTCAATGTGTTTTGGTTTTAGTTGAAATGTGTGTTTTTAGAGAGGAGAGAGGGGGGGGGGGGGGGAGGATAAGTAAGAAAAAACAATCAAAACAAAACTGGAAAAACCCCCCCCCCAAAAATAGATAGGTAAAATGATTTAATACTAAAATTGACAATACAGAAAAACAGGTCTAGTGGTAAGGATGGGGAACAGCTACTTAAGTCAAACAAATTCGACGTAAAATTGGAAGTATCAACACACTTCAATGAGTAAAAAAAACAAAAAAACAAAGCAAAACAAATTGGAAGACACCAGAAAAGAAAAAAGGGAAATGATTAAAAGTAAGCAAAACTGAGAAACAATACGATCAGAAGTCTGAGTGGTATGAATCACAACAGCTGCTTCAAAGTCAAAACACACTCCTCAGTCGAATTAGAAGTTTCAACACAGTCGCGTCACTTTTAGAGTCTCTTAGCGATGTGTTTCTAAAGGCCACTTGAAGGCTGGAGGTGTTCCAAAGAGAGGCAGTATTGCAACTGCCTACAATAATTACTGAGGCGTGTCTGATGACGTCAGCAGTTAAGCAATTCAGGAAACAGTCCACTCACTACTCAGTGGTCCCCACACTTCACTGTCAGCACTTTTGTCACAATAATGCCCAGGTCTGTAGTGTTGGTCAGGTGTTTTACACAGGTAGGAAGAGGGGAAAATCCTGGTGTGGGTTCTTCTGCTATACAGCATTCAATGTCTCTGACTATGGGCACTTTTCGCAGTACAAGTTCAGTGAATGACAGAATAAGCAAATGAAACCACAAAACTAGAACAGTATAATGTAATAAAAGAGGGTTTTTATTTTTTTTATTTTTTTTATCAAGTACACAGTACACAGAAGTACACCCAAATATGTTATATAACTTATGATGAAATAAAGGGCTAGATTAAGTAGAAAAAATGAGGGTGTATTTCCACACTTCCACAGGACTTGTAATAGGGAACAGCAAATGAGCAAAACAAGCAAGCAGGCAAGCAATCACAACAATAAAGGCTAAATAATATATAATAATAATAATAATAATAATAATAATAATAATAATAATAATAATAATAATAATGATGAACACACACACAAAACAAAATCAACCAATAATAATAACAACAACAACAACACACATACACAAGCAACCACTAAACACACAAACACACACACACACACACAAACACACACAACACACACACACACGCACGCACGCACGCACGCACACACATATACACACAACACATACACAACCCACAAGACTCAAGACAGAATCAACAACCTCTCTTCCAATACAAACAAACTATCTCCCCCCCCCCCTAAAGAAAGTAAATAAAATAAGTTAAATAAGTGAATAGAATAAAATAAAATAAAATAAATAAATGATTAAAATAAGATAAAATAAAATAAAAAGATAAAAAAAAACCAACTAAACATAAAGACTCTCGACAATAATCTTATATATATATAAATATATATATATATATATATATATATTATATTATATATATATATATATATATTATATATATATATATATCACAGACACACAGAACACATCACACACACACACACACACACACACACACACACCACACACACACACACACATAGTTGGAATGATGGAAAAACATCTGGTTTCTCTGGTGATATTCTGGGTGTGGGCTGGGGATGGCCCACTTCTGGCCTTACTTTCTATTTAGATGAATGAGATGCCTAATGAAGGGCCTGTTGGATGGTATTCAGCAGGCTCTCCAGCAGTTTCTGTGTGTGTTTTGTGAATGAGTGGTGCTGGGGAGGCCCCAGGCATTGTTGGTTCTGGCTGCAGGAAGTGGTGGGAAGTGCTCCTCAAAGTCCCCCAAGTGGACTGTTACCTGTAGGCCTATCAGGTACACTATTGGCAGTCCTTTTGGTTCCAGGTGTTGGGAGTAGCACTTCGCTGTTGCTGCAGTGAGACCGTCTGTTAGTTATACCTAGCTATGTCCTTTGCATCTGGCGGTTGTCCTTGTTGGTTGGAGTAGGGAGCAGAGGTTTTGGAAGCTGGTATAAGTTGTTAATTATGGCCGCTATACCACTTGCCTTGGGGGGAAACGGTCCATGTATTTATACAGGGCTTTCCTGGGTGCCCCACTGTTGGTCTGAAAAGAGGGGGTGTGATCGATGTAATTCACCCTCTCTTTATCACAGACCTTGAAGAGGCTGGCGTTGGATTCCCTCACAGATTTGGTGGCATGGTGTCGGCCATAAGGAGGGAGGATGGAAGAGGCTTTTATGCTGGCAAAGGGGAAAGCCTGGGTAGTCCTCTGACCACGCGTTGCCACGTTGTGCAATCAACTGGGCCACTTTGTAAGCAGTTGTTTGATGCCAACATGGAAGGTGACACGTTTGATGTGTGGAGAAGGAGGAAGGGTGGATAGCCACTTCAGCAGGTGTTGGACGGTCAGGCCTGGCACTGACAGGTTTCTCGCTGGTCCGCCATGGGTAGAAGTTCTGTCTCCAACTGCATTTAAGACAGAGTCACCAATGAGTAACTCTTGGTTGGCAGTGGGGACAGACTTTCTCAGCAGTGCTTCTAAAGGTGTTGGGGGAGGGGTTGGTGGAGGGGATACTTTGGAGTTGACAGCAGAAACTGGATTTTTCATCAGTTTACGTTTGGGTGGGGGGGGGGGGGGGAGGGGGAGGGTGGAGGGAGTTGTTTGGGACTGGGATTTTGGTCAGGATCTAGGGGTGAAAACTTATTATTAATGGGGATTGCGGAGATAAATTCTTCATCTGTTGGGGTGTCTGATATGTCAGAGAGGGAGTCACTTAGAAGAATTTTGGAGGTTGTTGTTTGTTTGTTGGTGTGAGACTTTGGAGTGGAGGTGACTGAATGATTGTTGGAGTGTGGTGGGTATGATATAGTAGTTGATGGTGGTGTTTTCTTCAATTGGTTGATTTCTTTGTTAATGTGCTTTTGCCAGTCATTGAAAGCAGAGAGGCTTTTGGCTTGATTGTCAACTGTTTGCTGCAATTGAGCGTTTTGCCGAGTAAGGTCAGCAATGGTTGACTTCAGTGTTTGTTCTGTGGCTTTCATGTGGTTTTTTGTTTGGACTGAGCTGTCTTTGCTGGTGCTGGCTGTTATCTCTATCTGTTGGTGTAAGTGTTTGTTCTTGTCTGTAAGGCATCGACCTGTGCTTTGAGGGCAGTGATGGCGGAGATGGCTGCGGACAGCTGGCAGTGAACTTGTGTGAGTGTGGGTAGGGCTGATGTGGCCAAGCTAACCAGACTGGGTGGAGATTTTGTGTGGATGTGTAATTGTGTGGGACTTGATTGTGAAGGCAGAGGGAGATGGTCAGAAGTAGGTATAGAAAGGCTAGAGTCAGGAGAGGGGGTGGTGCTGGGACTAGATGGAGAGGGGGTGGTAAGGATGAGGGTAGGAGGGTGGATCAAGGGAGTTCGTGGGTGAGAGGTGTCATTGTCCAGGGGGTGGGGTAGGGGGGTTGTGTCCATACACAGGGAGTCAGCTGGAGGGGCAGAAGAGGGCTGGGGTTGCTGGGGAGATGGTTCAGTGGGGACGTCAGCTGAGCACTGAGGGAGCTGGCTTGAAGGTGGGGAGGAAGGAGGGGGAGGATGAGGAGACAGCGCAAGCGACTGTTTGTCTCCTGGCGACTGAAGGAGCTGGCTTGGAGGTGGGGAGGAAGGAGGGGGGGGATGAGGAGACGGTGCAGGCGACTGTTTGTCTCCTGGCAACATGTGGGGAAAACTGTCCACTACTAGGGGGAGGGTAATGGCAGGCAAAGCTTCGCCTGCAGGTAGATGCACATGGTCAGCAGGTGCAGTGATGGCTAGCAAAGTTCCAGGCACAGGCAGATATGCAGGGGAGGAAGAGGGATCAGTGTGATTTCCATTGCTAGCACAGTCACATATACTATACACTATATTCTTTAAAATGTCAAATTCTGTTTCCAACCACTCCTGGCATGTGTTTCCTTGAATTAGTATGGTCCCTGTTGAATGATATATTGTGATTGTCAGTGGTTTTGATTTGTCTAGGAAGAGCTGCAGGAATGTTTTGTTAAGCTGTGGTGGAAGTGTAGCCAAGTAAATGTCCAGATCTGGTATGATTTCATTTGATTTTGTTAAGTCATGCCATGTGGTTGTTGCAGTGTCTGACTTGAGTGTGTCTATGTATCTATTGTGTAGCACTGTTCTCCATGTAGGTAGGTGTTTGGATGCTGCCACGAATTTTACCTGACGACTATCTCTAGTGAATTGAATGTTTTCTAATGATAATGAGTGCTTAGCACTTTCTGATCTAGTTGTTGGTCGCATTGTGGAAGGTGTGTTGGAGGTAGCACTGAATCACATAACTATTAACAGAAAAAAAAGAAATAAGAAAGGAAATATCAGGGAAAAGAACAGTCACGGAAAAAAAGTAGAAAAAAGTCACAGCATAAGAAAAGTGGAGAGCCACCCACCAGCCCACATTGGGAGGGAAGGTTAGATGTGGCCCTCACATGGTTCAGGTCTATATGGGAATAACCATACCCGACTTATACAGCAGTTGGTACTCACATACTGGAAACAGCCACTTCACTTGTCTCTTCAACACTTTTCACCACGGCGTAAGGCTGTCAATAGGGCCTAGGCCTCAATACAAACTAGGTGTAGGCTAGTGGCAATACTAAGATGATCCGTCTCCATGGTAAGGAGTCCTAGTACTTGGCTCGCCTATGTAGGCCGACACACAAACACACAATCAGGAACGGGTGGATGGCCAGCATGGGGTGGATGGCCAGCAGGCAGGGAGCTTGAG
>JASPKP010003008.1:0-12500 GCA_030674155.1 Stramonita haemastoma | reverse complement strand
TTTCCCCCAGTCAAGTTAAGCAGCATCGTGGTTACCAGTTGGATGGGTGACCGTTTGCGCGCCTTGGCTTCAGTACAGTCCCTCCAGTTCACCCAGTTGTCAATGGGTACCTGCCCTCTTTAGGGTCAGGGAAGACAAAACAGCAAGGGAGTGGAGAAGGGCACCGCCTTCAACATGCTGGCCCCTAGAGAAGCTGAGGTCTCTGATGCCTCGCTCCCCTACGACCGCCTAGGTTATGGGAAACCTTTACCTTTACCTATTTATGTGACACCAAAAGCGGATTCTTTTGCAAAACAACGGACGTAGAATTTGTAGTTTACTGTCATTTAATCATTAGAAATTTGGTGTTTTTATGTGTTTTGGGAATCCATCTTAAAAGACAAATCATCATTTTTGTAGTAAATAATTATGTATCAATCACACCCATTAAAAAAAAAAGGTTTAATGGTTAAGCCTGAGGAGATGGAATAGAAAGTAGTCAGTCATAGGCATATGCACATGAAGAAGATCTTTCAGGTAACTGGTTCGCAAATCTGTATATAATGAACAACTATATGAGATGGTATTCATCTTCAATAACGTTTTTGCACAAAGAACAGTTTTTTAAAAATCTTGATAGTCGTTGCTGTATCTATTAAGATTATTATTTAAAGGAAGAACATTCATTCTGGCCTGTGACAGTGCAACTCTGAAACAATAACTATCCATACTATGAAGATACAACTCTTTTTCAAAAACAGTCTTAAAAGAGCTATATGTTGTGTACCTATTGCTCTCTCTCATAACACCTGATCACTTCTGAATAAACATATCTATTAATCTTTGCTTGAATGCACTAGAATCCTCAAATATCACCAACATCCTGTTGTAGCCAAACAATATTAAACCATGAATTACACAACAATTCCCTTACACTTGCTACCTAACATTTTTTACCTTTTTGATCTAGAATTAATTGCACTTCATAGGCCTGTCTTGGCAACCTCTGATGACTCATTTGAAGTAATTTTAACCAATATCTAACTGCACAAATACATGAATTTACAAAAAAAAGGATATCTGGCAACTCCCCCATAAACCATTTTGGTGTTTTAACAGGAACTCCCAGAAAACGTTTATAAGCCATCAAATGTTTGTTTTTTTTCCTACAGATTCCAAGTGATTTACACGCCAGACTTCAGACGCATATAGCAATATTGGCTTGATTTTTTACATCGAAAACTTTAAAATAAACCTGGTAAGAAATTTCCTTTTTTTTGAAAAGCTCTAATTAAACTTCACAGTGCTTTTTCCCCTTTTACACACAAATGTTCCATACCCAGCCTATGACAAAGCTTTGTCATAAAAACATACCCCAAATAACAATATTTATTTGCAACTTCTAAATTTTCTCCTAAAAAAAATTCCTCATCCTTACCCCAAATCCCTCCTTTCCTAAAGACCATAACTTTGATTTTATCTGTATTGATTTTTTAATTTTATATCTACACAACAATTTTGGAGAATATTCAACTGATTCTGCAGGCCTACAGGAGTAGAAGACAACAAAACAACATCATCTGCGAAAATTAAAATAAACAACCCTACAACACCTGGTATCAGTTGTACACCATGTCTTCCCTTCTCAGACATATAACTTTCTAGTTGATTAATAAACATTCCAAAGTAGGAACACCCTTGTCAAACCCCTAAAGGGCAGTAAAAAAATCTGAATATTTGTTATTGGATCTAACACATGATATCAAACTACTATACATTGCAGGCAGAGAACAGAAAAATTTTCCTTTGACACCTTGGTCTCTAATCAATTGTAGTAGCTTGTCATGTCTTACTGAATCAAAAGATTTTCTGAAATCGACAAAAGCAACATACATTTTTTTTATTCCACTGAGAGAAACATTTTTGAATAATAGAGTATAGACAAAAATATGATCAGTTGTTGAATAATTTTTACCAAGACCAGCCTGACCTTCAGAAATCATATTATTATCTTCTAACCTTGTATAAAGCTGCTTGTTTAATATTGTGCTATAACTTTTTGAAATTGTGCTCAGCAGAGAAACCCCTCCATAGTTGTCACCATTTTCAATGTCACCTTTCTTACAAATTGGAACAGCAATGGCTTTGGATTATTCATTTGGATAAATACCTTTTGAAAATAATGTATTGAACAATCTCTGTAAAAAAGGAACTGAAATTTTACTACCAGTCTTCAGCATTTCTGTGGTAATTCCATCCATTCCACAAGCTTTGCCCAACTTTAATTTGTTAATTGCATTAGCCACTTCCACTTCAGTTATTTCAGAGTTTAATATATGATCCTCTTGCTCTGTCAAGCCAATCCCAACATTTTGCACATTTCTTGATATATTATCATTAATAGAAAACACCTTTCTAAAATGATCATACCACTCACTTATAAAAACATTATCAGTATTAATTGATTTCTGCTTCGCACAACCCATTTCAGTTACTTGTTTCCAAAATTTAGAAGAATCTGAAACATTTTATTTTAACTTTGATACTTGGTTGCGTCAAAACATTTCTTTTCTTTATTTTAAATATTGCCTTGTAATTCATTTTTGCTTTTACATGCATTACCTATCTTCAGTTTTTCTAGACTTCCTAAAAGTTTTTAATGTCTGTCGACTTATAATTTTGACTTGGCATTCATTATCAAACCACATGGAAAAGTGAGAGAGAGAGAGAGAGAGAGAGAGAGAGAGAGAGAGAGAGAGAGAGAGAGAGAGAGAGAGAGAGAGAGAGAGAGAGAGGGAGAGAGAGAGAGAGAGGAGAAGAGAGAACGAGACAGACGGGACAGACAGAGACAGCACAGACAACACAGAGTCAGAGACAGAGACAGACAGAGACAGAGAGACAGAGACAGACAGACAGACAGAGACAGACAGACAGACAGAGAGAGTCAGAGACAGAGACAGAGACACAGAGAGACACAGACAAGGTAGGGGTTTTGTGACGGACAACATTACATCACTACAGTCGGCAGGCATGTTGCTACCCTTGGGGTGTGGTGACTGAACACTGTCAGGCCCTGTGTCCATCGATCCATCCCTGCCTTGCTGGCTGTAATAGCTGGCTCTGTTCAGCAGGGAGTCATGTTGACTTTGCTGCCCTCACATTTGTCGGTGAATTCATCCCACTACCAGAACCACTCACACACACACACCATTTTACCGTTGCTAAGGTTCGTTTTGCACAAGGAAATGAGCTTGCCAGGTAATGGAAGTGGTCTGCCCCCCTCCCCCTTTCCATTAGTGTATTGGTCCCTTGACCAAACATGTGTGTGTGTGTGTGTGTGTGTGTGTGTGTGTGTGTGTGTGTGTGTGTGTTGTGTGTGTGTGTGTAAGCTGCCTGAATCTGGTCAGCTCTCCCCCTCCCCCCCCCCCTCCCCCTGCCCCCTCATCTGTTGACATTGCAGGGTGGAAAAAACCACCAGACCAGTCTGCAGTGTGACTAGAACTGTGTGGTTCTGCAGACTGATTTTCAGAAGAGAAAACACGACTTTGGTTTGTTCTGTGTGCCTCTGGTGTTTCATACAGTGTCTCTACTGAGACAGCTGGACAATGAATCAATGCCTCCTGCTTGGAGACTGGTCAACTGGATGTTTTTAAAGTGTCTCAAAAAAGGATTGTCAAAAATGCTGTGTGATCAAGTACTTCTAAAATGACAGAACATAGACACACAAAATACTATTCTATCAATTCTGTGTATGAAGCTGGGTCTATAGCTTTCTTGTTGAACTACTTTTGAGACAGAGAAAGGTTTTTTTCTCTGGTCAGTTTAGTATTCACAAACAACAGGCTTTGTGCCACAAAAAGCTGGGTGAGATACCTGCAGTGATGGACAGCTTGTTGAGCACCCCCATTTTCTTCAGCCAGTGTTTCATGACCCGGCAGTCTGGTACCATGATTCAAGGACTGTGTCTAGTTGTGGTGTGGACTGTGTTCAGTGGGGGCACTGGCAGTGAGGGAGTTGTGACCAATGCCTCCCACTTCTCAGGCCCCTATGCAGACACCCGCTCGGCCTATTACAGCTGGAGAGAGTGGCTTCTTCACCACAAGGCTGTCTTGCAGAAAGTTCCCCCAGTGCTCTCTTTGTCAGGAGGTGCGCGTGACAGCACCAAAGGCAATGTGACGTTTGAGATCGGCTACGTCATCAACGTGGATGAATACCAACAGACGGTCACAGTTTTAGGAACAATCAAGTTCTACTGGAACGACCCTTCTCTGGCACTCGATGAAAACCTTATCCAGGCATTTACTGGGGGCAACTCTTCTCTCCTGCCTGATCATGTGACAGTGCCTTCTGATCTGCTGTGGATACCTGAAGTACTTCTGGCTGAGGGTGTAAGTGACCTGAATGTTATACAGAAAGAGATTGGGCAGGCTGAAGTCGACATCCATGGAACCATTAGAGTTTTTGCGACCAGTGTTATGTCTTTCTCTTGTCAGCTAGACATGACCTTTTATCCTTTTGACAGTCATCGTTGCCCTCTGACGCTGACAGAGAAGAATGGCAGGTTAGACCTCTTTCCTCTCCATGCAACTCATTTCACGACTTTTGTTGTGCAAGGAGAGTGGGATATCACTGATTTTACCTCCGAGACTGTACCAATGCCTGTGGGAAACACAACCTATTTCTATAGCCGCTTCCTGCTGCACATGCAGCGCAAGACTATCTTCTACAGCACGATGCTGGCCCCCATGGTCATGACTTCCTACCTGAATGTGCTGGTCTTCCTTTTGCCCGTGGAGGTGGGGGACAAGGTCTCCTACCTGGTCTCCCTCACCATCTCCATGTCTGTCTTCACCAGCTTCTTCACCGCTGACATGCCCAGAGGCCTCAGTCAGGTGCCCTGGATTTTTTACCTGATGCTCTTTGTCTACGCTGAAGGGTTCCTCATCTTGTTGGCCACGTTGTTCATCCTGAAGAAATACCAGTGTGAGAAGCTCCAAGATGTTCACACGCCTCCCTCTCCACCCGAAGCCAACAGCGACTGGCCCACAGACACAGACAAAATGAATGACCCAATTCGCAGCAGCGAGAATAGGCCAGGGAAGGAAATGGAGTCTGGATTGAGGTCAAAACTCCTGGGCATCTTGGACAGAAAAATGACGGCTGTACAACTGGAAAAGGTTGCCTTTCTCACGGCAGTGACCGTGAACACACTTGTGCTGGCTGCTATACTGACCAAGCTGGTGTAAGTGACCTGGGCCACTAGAGCGTTCCTCCTTTTCTCTGGGTCCGTGATCCCTGTTGCTGGTGTTGAGCTGCCTCAACTATTCCTGGTGTGAATAATCCCTTTTTTCTGGTGTCACTTCAGCTAACCTGTGTGAGTGATGGGATTTGAATTCCTACTGTCAACAATCTTTCTGTACTGTGTGTAAGTAATCCCATTGTCAGATGTAGTGATTTCTCACTGGTGTGAATAAAGCGAAGTCTCTTCGTGACTTTACTTCAGTGATGCAAGTAACCCCAACTTCTGGTGTGCCTTTACTTTTTGGTGTTAGCAGTCAAACTTCCTGGTGTAAAGGACATAATTTCGTTAATGTAAATGAGCCAAATTCCCAGTTTCAAGGACTTCCTTTACATGTGTAAACTAATCAAATTTTCTATGTGATCATTCACTGATGGTTTCACTGATAAAAGTAGTCCTAGTTCAAAGTAGGATTAACCTTATTTTATAAGTGTAAATGATTTCAGTTCCCAAAAAGAATTAAACTCCCCTGTGTAAGTAATCTGAATTGCTAGTGTAAATACTATTTCTTCACAGGTGTAAATAGTCCCTATTCCCAGAGTCAGAAAGACATTTTCCTCATTAGTGTAAAGAAGCCAAAGTATTGATGTAAGTGATTTTACTTTGGTGATGAAAATGATCACAATTTATCTGGTGTTTCCTGGTTCCTACGTGTAAGCAGTCCAAATTTGTGTGGAAAATGACTTTGCTTCACTAACATAGATAAGATAAATCCCACTTTTCAATGGCCTTATTTTATCAAAGTAAATGAAGTATATTCCCAGTGCAAAAGTCTTGATTGTTCTGAAGATAGTAGGCCCAGTCCTGGTTCATAGGATTGATCTAACGATACTAGTATTACTTTATCTGTGTATAACCAATAAAATTATCACCTCTGTCTCTCTCTCTTTCGTTCGTTCGTTCATTCATTCATTCATTCATTCATTCATTCATTCATTCATTCATTCTCTCAGATCATTCAAGGCAGAGAAATAGAACAAGAAACGTAACTCTTCCCCTTAGTCAAACTACACGAACAACAGACAAATTATTCATTGACGTTAATACCCGCAGTGTATCCTACACAATGGGGAGAGAGAGAGAGAGGAGAGAGAGAGAGAGAGAGAGAGAGAGAGAGAGAGAGAGAGAGAGAGAGAGACACTGAACACTGAACAGGTTTAATCTGTACATTGGCCTTAGGCCACAATACATGGAGTGGGGAGGGAGGAAACAAAATACTGATATTGTGATAATTCATACAACAAAAAGCCAATTCCTTGTGAGGAATGATCGCAATAGCCCTATCTTGAACGAGCTTGGAACTTGAAAAACACATTATACTGCGTCAATAATGATAACACACCTCTAGATCGCACTGTCAAAATGCAATACCTCATTGCAGAAAGACAGCAACAGTATTTGAAACACAGCTTATTATGCACATCACTACCTTAAATAATATTTTGATATAACAAATTCTTCCGTCTATTAATGGAGTGAAAAATGTATCTGGATAAATAGTGAGTGTGTTCTTTGCTTGATGCTTTGATTAAATCTGGTATTGACATATTGATACACTCAGATAAAAACTTTTCTCTTAAATCAGAGTACATTGAGCATTCTAGCAAAAAATGGGCTTCATTTTCGAGTTTAGTCGCACAAAACGGACACAGCTTTTCGTGTTCATTTATACTATATCTAAAAACATTGTTATTTAGAGGCAAAACATTTAACCTAACTTGTGTAATAGCAACTCGGAAACAGTATGTATCAATAAAGTTGATGTATTTTTCTTTTTCAAAGATACTTTTGAATGATCTATAGTTTTCATATCTCTCCTTATCTGTGATGGTTCCATGCCACTCTTGGACGAACATATCAACTAATCTCTGCTTGAATACACGTAAAAAAGCTTTTACATCACCAACGCCTTGTTGCAACCATACAATATTAAATCCAGTGTAGCACAGAATTTCTCGTATCTTTGAAGCCCAACAATCTTTTCCATTCCTATCTAGTTCTACTAACATTTGGTAGGCATAATAAGGTAACCTGTTTTGACTCAGTTGCAATAATTTAAACCAGTATCTAAGAGCTTTTGTGTAAGAATTGATATAAAGCGGATATCTACCCAATTCACTATATACCATTTTATTTGATGTTCTTGTTGGTACTCCTAGAAATCTCTTACATGCAGTCAGGTGAACTTTTTCAATGTGGTCCATTCTACCCAGGCCCCATATTTCTGAAGCATATAACAAAATTGGCTGAACTTTGACATCAAATACCTTAAAAAATGTGCTTGCATTCATCTCTTTATATCTATTGAAAGCTTTGTTTAACTGAATTACTGCTTTTTTTCCCTTTTAGAACTAGGTTCTCAGTGCCCAACTTTGTACTAATCTTTGTTGTAAAAGTAAAACCTAAATAACAATACTGATTAACTACTTCTAACTTAACACCATTATAGGACCACTGTTCATGTTTTGCAAGAAACCCACCTTTTCTAAAAACCATTACTTTAGTTTTATCAATATTTACATTTAGCTGCATATCATCACAGAAAGTTTGCAAAATGTTCAGCTGTTGTTGCAACCCAAATGGCGTAACTGAGAGTAGAGCCACATCATCGGCAAACAGCAAAATGAATAATTCAAAAACATCCGGTAACATCTGGATCCCATGTCTGCCATTTTCATTCATGTAATTAGCTAACTGATTAATGAACATTGTAAATAATGTAGGGCTTAATACACATCCTTGTCTAACACCTAATGGACACTCAAAAAACTCTGATAGTTTATCATTAACTCTAACACAAGAAAGCAACGATGTATACATAGCTGATAATGAAGCAAAAAATCTACCCCTTACTCCTTGGGTTTTGATGCATTCAAAAAGCTTTTCATGTCTTACTGAGTCGAAAGCTTTCTTGAAGTCAACGAAAGCTACGTATAATTTTTTACCTTTTTTAGACATGTACTTTTGAACTATTCCATACAGGTTAAATATCTGATCAACGGTAGAATATTTGTTCCTAAATCCTGCTTGATTCTCACAAATAAGAGAGTTTTTCTCTAGCCAGGCATAAAGTCTTAAGTTTAGTATTGATGTATAACATTTTGATAAGATACTTAGCAAAGAAACACCCCTGTAATTATCTACATTGTTTGGATTTCCTTTCTTATAAATTGGTATTATAATAGCCTTTGACCAAGCATGTGGGTACATACCTTTGCTGAATATGGTATTAAAAAGCTTGATAAGGAAACGTTTTACCTCTCTGCTACCATTTTTCAACATCTCAGCAGTAATACCATCAATTCCGCTGGCTTTTCCACTCTTTAAACTGTGTATAGCGAGAGAGAGAGAGAGAGAGAGGAGAGAGAGAGAGAGAGAGAGAGAGAGAGAGAGAGAGAGAGAGAGAGAGAGAGAGAGAGAGAGAGAGAGAGAGAGAGTGTTTTGATGAAGACGTGTCATGTAATATGCTCTCTCTCTCTCTCTCTCTCTCTCTCTCTCTCTCTCTCTCTCTCTCTCTCTCTCTCTCTCTCTCTCTCTCTCTCTCTCTCTCTCTCTCTCTCTCTCTCTCTCTCTCTCTCTAGTCCATTTTACATTCAGTAAAAAAATTTGTTCTCTCTCTCTCTCTCCTCTCTTCTCTCTCTTCTCTCTCTCTCTCTCCTCTCTCTCTTCTCTTCTCTTCTCTCTCTCTCTCTCTCTCCTCTCTCTCCTCTCTCTCTCTCTCTTCTCTCTCTCTCTCTCTCTCTCTCTCTCTCTCTCATATCCATTTTTTTCGAATATTATTGTACTATCCTAAACTTGTCATTGGAAATGTTGTGGTTCTTATGTTGAACTTGAAATTGTATTCTTGTCGTCTAAATAAGAACGGACTGTGTTAGCTTGTTTATTTGATTGTTGGTTTTGTCCCCTCATTTTCTGGTTTTCCCCACATATTTGTTACGCTTTTGAACCTTTTAAACTCATGTGCTTAAATACATCTTGAAAAGATACTATGTTTGGGCGATACATGATAAGGTTGCTGATTTTTGAAATGTTTGTTTGCTGTTAGTTTATCTTGTTATAGCTTTTCCTTTTCTTCATAATATTGCTTCAAAGAAAGAAAAAATTAATATGTTAAAATGTTTGATATGTTTCATATGTTTGTATTTTATTTTGGTTGAGCTGCTCTCTTCTCAGTTGTCTTTTCTCAAATCTAATCTATTTGGTTCACTTACTATAATGTTTGGGCCAGTTAGGGATTTAGCATTGGTGAATATATACCTGTCTCTTCTGGTTAAATGATTGTCAATATATTTAGTGGGAATTATGTGTTTTCAATGTATAGCTATCCTTTTTTAAATCATAGGTCGAATTTTATTATTGGTGGTGGTGGTTTTGATTTTCTTTTGCTTTATTTTGCTGTTGGTTTGATTTTTTTTGGGAGGTGGGGGAGGGGGGGGGGTGGCGGAAGGTCTTGGGGGGAGGGTGCTATTCCCTAACCAGGGCAAGGGCCGGATGAAAAAAAAGTATGCGAGTGCTTACTCTGTCACCCTTGGAAAATAAAGATTTTTCATTCATTCATTCATTGTCTTTTGCCTGTTGTTTGATATTTGGTATGGTTTCTTGCTCTTGGTATTTGGATCATTATTATTGCTGTTGTTTAATTAGAGATTGTTTTCTTTATGTTGATGTTATCCCTGAAAAAAGCGGTGACTGGATGTAAAAAAGCACACGAGTGCTTATTCATCGTCCTCGAATAAAAGATTTTGCCTTGCCTTGCCCATCTCTCTGTCTGTCTTTCTGTCTGTCTGTCTGTCTGTCTGTCTGTCTCTCTGTCTGTCTGTCTCTCTGTCTGTCTGTCTCTCTCTGTCTG
Organism: Stramonita haemastoma; assembly: GCA_030674155.1. Lineage (NCBI taxonomy): Eukaryota > Metazoa > Mollusca > Gastropoda > Neogastropoda > Muricidae > Stramonita > Stramonita haemastoma. Next base: position 2,373 of record JASPKP010003008.1, on the reverse strand, counting down.
TATGTCTGTCTGTCTATCTCTCTGACTGTCTCTGTCTCTCTCTCTCTGCCTAACTTTCCTTAATCATACTAGAATCCCAGCAGGTTTATCCGGTTTCGGGATAGCATCAACCAGCCATCATCATCAAACAGTTCTCTGACAGATGTGCGGTACCTTAAAGCCAGACACATTTTAAAAGGTAAAAAAAGGTAAAGGTGTCCCATAACCTTTCGTGGTCGTAGGGGAGCGAGGCGTCAGAGACCTCAGCTTCTCTATGGGCCAGCATGTTGAGGGCGGCGCCCATCTCCTCTCCCTCGCTGCTTTACCTTCCCTGACCCTAAAGAGGGCAGGTACCCATTTACAGCTGGGTGAATTGGGGGAACTGTACTGAAGCCAAGGCACGCAAACGGTCAACCATTCCATTGGTAACCACGCCACGCTCGATGCTGCTTAACATTGGCTGAGGGAAAGCGAGCGCTCTGACCACTGAGCTATCCCGTCCCCACCACTCCCAAGGATGAATCCCATCCCCAACACTCCCAAGGATGAATCCCGTCCCCAACACTCCCAAGGATCCCGTCCCCAACACTCCCAAGGATCCCGTCCCCAACACTCCCAAGGATCCCGTCCCCAACACTCCCAGCTGCCATCAAAAGACGAAAATAGAAAAAGAATGACGATATGATTAAGATAATAAAGTTACCCACCAACTAGAGAGGAAAATAAACAACCAGCCACTTGGATCGCAAAAGAGACAGGCCGACAATTTGTTTTCACTGGACTCAGTTACTTGATCCAGAAAATATTATGGTGAGGGGAAACATGTTCAGGTGACCAACTTCAAGTTCTTTCTCTTGATGGTGTGACGTGAAAAGACGTCAAGATGTCGCACACTATTGATGGAGTGACGTGAAAAGACGTCAAGATGTCGCACACTATTGATGGTGTGACAAGAAAAGACGTCAAGATGTCGCACACTATTGATGGTGTGACGTGAAAAGACGTCAAGATGTCGCACACTATTGATGGTGTGACGTGAAAAGACGTCAAGATGTCGCACACTATTGATGGTGTGACGTGAAAAGACGTCAAGATGTCGCACACTATTGATGGTGTGACGTGAAGAGACGTCAAGATGTCGCCCACTATTGATGGTGTGACGTGAAAAGACGTCAAGATGTCGCACACTATTGATGGTGTGACGTGAAGAGACGTCAAGATGTCGCACACTATTGATGGTGTGACAAGAAAAGACGTCAAGATGTCGCACACTATTGATGGTGTGACGTGAAAAGAAGTAAAGATGTTGCACTCTATTGATGGTGTGACGTGAAGAAAACATCTCGTTCAGTAGAACAATAAAACTGTCGTCATCATCATCATCATCATCATCATCATCATCATCATCATCATCATCATCATCATCATCATCATCATCATCATCATCATCATCATCATCATCAATGAGAACAATAATAACAACAATAGCAACAATAACAACAAAACAACAATAACAATAATAACAACAAGAACGACGACAAGAAGAAGAAGAAGAAAGAAGAAGAAGAAAAGAAGAAGAAGAAGAAGAAGAAGAAGAAGAAGAAGAAGAAGAAGAAGAAGAAGAAGAATGATGAGGAGAAGAAGAAGAAGAAGAAGAAGAAGAAGAAGAAGAAGAAGAAGAAGAAGAAGAAGAAGAAGAAGAAGAAGAAGAAGAAGAAGAAAAAGAAGAAGAAGAAAAAGAAGAAGAAGAAGAAGAATGAATGATGAGAAGAGAGAGAAGAAGAAGAAGAAGAAGAAGAAGAAGAAGAAGAAGAAGAAGAAGAAGAAGAAGAAAGAAGAAGAAGAAGAAGAAGAAGAAACAACAACAACAACAACAACATCAACATCAACAACAACAACAGTATCAACAACAACAACAACGACGAATAAAACAGCAACAACCATCACAGTCACAAAATCCCTCACTGAATAAAGCCAGGAACAACGCCAGCAGTAAATAAGCCATGTCGACAGCTCCTCCCGAGGCGGCAACTAGTCAAACTTTCTGCAGGAAAGAAAGGAACAGCTGCCTACCTCCAGGTCTGTGGCCACTCCACTGTTTCTGGAACTTTATGTACGACCCTGTTTTACCCTGTCAGCTGACCACAGCCTCCACCACTGAGGGCCACTATCTCTGCCTGTTATCTCTTTATCTCTGCCTGTTATCTCTTTGTCTCTGCCTGTTATCTCTTTATCTCTCCCTTGTCTTCCAACTCTTTTGTAGAACCCTAGCTTCGGTGCATCGGTGGTCTAAAGGTAACGCACCTGCCTAGAAAGCGAGTCCGGGTTTCAAGAGAGTGAGTGGTTCGATCCCCGTTTGGTTTGTGCCCGAACCCCCCCCCCCCCCCCTCCCCC
>JASPKP010003007.1:0-15000 GCA_030674155.1 Stramonita haemastoma | reverse complement strand
ATCCCGCTTGCACATAGGTAACTTTGGCGGAAAGAAACATGGTACAGTGCAACCATTAATGACCCCTACAACACACATCAAATGATAATATCATACAAAATGATGCCCCATAACAAAGTGCAATGTCTCTGCCACACGCGCAAAATACAAAAAATCGCACGCATATACACCAGCGACAGCACACAAGCATGCTCGCGTACACACCCGCCCATGCAATAGGTAAAGGGCTGTTCCCGAAAGATGTGACGAAAACGCCCGTTTAGGGCTCTTGCCCCCCGCACTTTTGCATAGTTACAGAGCCCACGGCACCAAGAGCGTGCTCTGCGGTATGCAGACAGTCTTTACAACCATTTTCCAGATGTGTGGCACTGGAATTGTGGCGACACCACCGCCCCGAAGAGGGCTACCCCGCTTGCACATAAGCAATTATGGCGGAAAGAAACATGGTACAGTGCAACCATTAATGACCCCTACAACACACATCAAATCATATCATACAATATGATGCACCATAAGAAAGTGTAGGGTTTCTGGCACACGCACAAACACAAAAAATCGCACACATATACACCAGCGACCGCACGCACGCGCGCACGCCTACACACCCGCCCATGCATAAGCATAAGGCCCGTTTCGGAAAGATGTGACGAAAACGCCCGTTTCGGGCCCCTGCCCGCCGCACTTTTGCACAGTTACAGAGCCCACGGCACCAAGAGCGTGCTGTGCAGTATGCAGACAGTCGTTACAACCATTTTGCAGGTGTGTGGCACTGGAATTGTGGCGACACCACCGCCCCGAAGAGGACAACCCCGCTCGCACATAGGGAACTTTCGCGGAAAGAAACATGGAACAGCCCAACAATTAATGACCCCTACAACACACATCCAATGATAATATCATACAATATGATGCACCATAAGAAAGTGTAGGGTCTCTGCCACACGCACAAACACCAAAAATCGCACACATATACACCAGCGACAGCACGCACGCGCGCACGCGTACACACCCGCCCATGCATAAGCATAGGGCCCGTTTCGGAAAGAATTGACGAAAACGCCCCTTTCGGGCCCCTGCCCCCCCCCCCCCCCCCCCCCCCCCCCCCCCCCCCCCCGCACTTTTGCACAGTTACAGTACACTGTACCATGTTTCTTGGCGACAAACTTGGCTATGCACAGATGCGGTTGCCATCTTCGGGGCCGTGGTGTCGCAACAAATCCAATGCCACCACACATGGGAAATGGTTGTAAAGTTTGTCTGCATAGTGTAGAAGACGGTCTTGGTGCCGTGGGCTCTGTAACCGTGAGAAAGTCCAGGGGGGAAGGGCCCGAAAACAGCGTTTGCGTCCCATCTTTTGCAAATGCTTCTTTAGCTTATTCATTGGAGGGTGGGTATGCATGCGCACGTGCGTGCGTTGGCTGGTGTTTGTGTGTGCGGTTTTTTGTGTTTGTGCGTGTGGAGGAGACCCTGCAGATTGCCCTGGTGCATGATATTATATGATATTATTATTGGATGTGTGTTCTAGGGGTGATTTTTACGTACACTGTACCATGTCTCTTGGCGACAAACTTGGCTCTGTACAGGCGGGGTTGCCATCTTCGGGGCCGTGGTGTCGCCACAATTCCAGTGCCACACACATCGGAAATGGTTGTAAAGTTTGTCTGCATAGTGTAGAAGATGGTCTTGGTGCCGTGGGCTCTGTAACCGCGGAAAAGTACGGGCGGCAAGGGCTGAAAAACGGCGTTTGCGTCTTTTTTTTGCAAGTGCTTCTTTAGCCTTATTCATGTGAGGGTAGGTATGCATGCGCGCGTGCGTACGTTGGCTGGTGTTTGTGTGTGCATTTTTTGTGACTGTACGTGTGGAGGAGACCCTGCAGATTGCTCTGGTGCATGATATTGTAGGATATTATTATTGGATGTGTGTTGTAGGGGTGGCTTTTGCGTACACTGTACCATGTTTCTTGGCGACGAACTTGGCTCTGTACAGGCGGGGTTGCAATCTTCGGGGCCGTGGTGTCGCCACAAGTCCAGTGCCACATACATGGGAAATGGTTGTAAAGCTTGTCTGCATAGTGTAGAAGACGGTCTTGGTGCCGTGGGCTCTGTAACCGCGGAAAAGTTCGGGCGGCAAGGGCTCGAAAACGGCGTGTGGGTCCCGTCTTTTGCAAATGCTTCTTTAGCCTTAGTCATGGGAGGGTGGGTATGCATGCGCGCGTTCTTGTGTTCGCTGGTGTTTGTGTTTGCGGTTTTTTGTGTTTGTGCGTGTGGAGGAGACCCTGCAGATTGCCCTGGTGCATGATATTGTATGATATTATTATTGGATGTGTGTTGTAGGGGTGGTTTTTGCGTACACAGTACCATGTTTCTTGGCGACGAACTTGGCTCTGTACAGGCGGGGATGCCATCTTCGGGGCCGTGGTGTCGCCACAATTCCAGTGCCACACACATCAGAAATGGTTGCAAAGTGTGTCTGCATAGTGTAGAAGACGGTCTTGGTGTTGTGGGCTCTGTAACCGCGGAAAAGGTCGGGCGGCAAGGGCTGGAAAACGGCGTTTGCATCTTTTTTTGTAAATGCTTCTTTAGCCTTATCCATGGGAGGTGGGGTATGCATGCGCGCATGCGTGCGTTGGCTGGTGTTTGTGTGTACGTTTTTTTGTGTCTGTGCGTGTGGAGGAGACCCTGCAGATTGCCCTGGTGCATGATATTGTACGATATTGTTATTGGATGTGTGTTGTAGGGGTGGCTTTAGCATACACTGTACCATGTTTCTTGGCGCCAAACTTGGCTATGTGCAGGCGGGGTTGCCATCGTCGGGGCCGTGGTGTCGCCCCAATTCCAGTGCCACACACATTGGAAATGGTTGTAAAGCTTGTCTGCGTAGTGAAGAAGACGGTCTTGGTGCCGTGGGCTCTGTAACCGCGGAAAACTTCGGGCGGCAAGGGCTCGAAAACGGCGTTTGCGTCTTTTTTGTGTGAATGCTTCTTTAGCCTTATTCATAGCAGGGTCGATATGCATGTGCGCGTTCTTGTGTTGGCTGGTGTTTGTGTGTGCGATTGTTTGTGTTTGTGCGTGTGGAGGAGACCCTGCAGATTGCCCTGGTGCATGATATTGTAGGATATTATTATTGGATGTGTGTTCTAGGGGTGGCTGTTGCGTACACTGTACCCTGTTTCTTGGCGACCAACTTGGCTCAGCACAGGCAGGGTTGCCATCTTCGGGCCGTGGTGTCGCCACAATTCCAGTGCCACACACATCGGAAATGATTGTAAAGCTTGTTTCCATTGTATAGAAGACGGTCTTGGTGTTGTGGGCTTTGTAACCGCGGAAAAGTTCGGGCGGCAAGGGCTGGAAAACGGCGTTTGCGTCTTTTTTTTGCAAGTGCTTCTTTAGCCTTATTCATGGGAGGGTGGGTATGCATGCGCCCGTGCGCGTTTTCGCTGGTGTTTGTGTGTTTGTTTTTTGAAGCGTTTTTTGTGTTTTTTTGTGTGCGTTTTTTGGCCCCGAAGATGGCAACCCCGTCTACACATAGCCAAGTTTGGCGCCAAGAAACATGATACAGTGTACGCAAAAACAACCCCCACAACACACATCCAATAATAATATCCTACAATATCATGCACCTATGCATTCTGCAGGGTCTCCGCCACACGCCCAAAGACAAAAAAACCGCACACACAAGCACCAGCGAACACTCGCACGCGCAGATACATGCCCACCCTCCAATGAATAAGGCTAAAGAACACTTGCAAAAGACGGGACGCAAACGCCCTTTTCGAGACCTTGCCGCCCGAACTTTTCCGTGGTTACAGAGCCCACGGCACCAAGACCGTCTTCTACAGTATGCAGACAGACTTTGCAACCGTTTCCGATGTGTGTGGCACTGGAATTGTGGCGACACCACGGCCCCGAAGATGGCAACCCCGCCTGCACATAGCCAAGTTTGGCGCCAAGAAACATGGTGCAGTGTACGCAAAAACCACCCCCACAACACACATCCAATAATAGTATCCTACAATATCATGCACCAGGGCAATCTGCAGGGTCTCCTCCACACGCACAAATATAAAAAACCGCACACACAAACACCAGCCAACGCACGCACTAGCGCATGCATACCCACCCTCCCATGAATAAGGCGAAAGAAGCATTTGCAAAAGACGGGACCCAAACGCCGTTTTCGAGCCCTTGCCGCCCAACGTTTCCGCGGTTACAGAGCCTACAACACCAAGACCGTCTTGCACACTATGCACACACACTTTACAACCATTTCCGACGTGTGTGGCACTAGAATTGTGGCGACACCACGGCCCCGAAGATGGCAAACCGGCCTGTACAGAGCCAAGTTGGTCGCCAAGAAAAATGGTACAGTGTACACAAAAACCACCCCTAGAACACACATCCAATAATAATATCGTACAATATCATGCACCAGGGCAATCTGCAGGGTCTCCTGCACACACACAAACACAAAACTCCGCACACACAAACACCAGCCAACGCACGCACGCGCGCATGCATACCCACCCTTCCATGAATAATGCTAAAGAAGCTTTGACCAAAAAAAGACGCAAACGCCGTTTTCGAGCCCTGCCGCCCAAACTTTTTTGCGGTAACAGAGCCCACGGCACCAAGACCGTCTTCTACACCAAGCAGACAAACTTGACAACCATTTCCCATGTGTGTGGCACTGGAATTGTGGCGACACCATGGCCTCGAAGATTGCAACCCTGCCTGTACAGAGCCATGTTGGTCGCCAAGAAACATGGTACAGTGTACACAAAAACCACCCCTAGAACACACATCCAATAATAATATCGTACAATATCATGCACCAGGGCAATCTGCAGGATCTCCTCCACACGCACAAACACAAAAAACCGCACACACAAACACCAGCCAACGCACGCACGCGCGCATGCATACCCACCCTCCCATGAATAAGGCTAAAGAAGCATTGACCAAAAAAAGACGCAAACGCCGTTTTCCAGCCCTTGCCGCCCGAACTTTTCCGCGGTTACAGAGCCCACGGCACCAAGACCGTCTTCTACACCAAGCAGACAAACTTGGCAACCATTTCCCATGTGTGTGGCACTGGAATTGTGGCGACACCACGGCGCCGAAGATGGCAACTCCGCCTGTACATAGCCAAGTTTGTCGCCAAAAAGCATGGTACAGTGTACGCAAAAAACACCCCTACAACACACATCCAAGAACCTTTTGCAAAAGATGGGACGGAAACGCCGTTTTCGAGCCCTTGCCGCCCGAACTTTTCCGCGGTTACAGAGCCCACGGCATCACGACCGTGTTCTACACTATGCAGACAAACTTGACAACCATTTCCGATGTGTGTGACACTGGAATTGTGGCGACACCACGGCCCCGAAGATGGCAACCCCGCCTGTATATAGCCAAGCTGGTCGCCAAGAATCATGGTACAGTGCATTCTGCGGAGTACGCTCTTGCTGCCATGGGCTCTGTAACTGTGCAAAAGTGCGGGGGGCAGGGGCCCGAAACGGGCGTTGTCGTCACATCTTTCGGAAACGGGCCCTATGCTTATGTATGGGCGGGTGTGTACGCGTGCGCGCGTGCGTGCGGTCGCTGGTGTATATGTGTGCGCTTTTTTGTGTTTGTGCGTGTGGCAGAGACCCTGCACTTTCTTATGGTGCATCATATTGTATGATATTCTCATTGGATGTGTGTTGTAGGAGTCATTAATGGTTGCACTGTACCATGTTTCTGTCGGCCAAAGGTGCTTATGTGCAAGCGGGGTTGCCCTCTTCGGATCGGTGGTGTCGCAACAATTCCAGTGCCACACACCTGTAAAATTATTGGAAAGACTGTCTGCATACTGCAGGGCACGCTGTTGCTGCCGTGGGCTCTGTAACTGTGCAAAAGTTCGAGGGGCAGGGGCCCGAAACGGGCGTTTTCGTCACATCTTTCGGAAACGGGCCCTGTGCTTACGCATGGGCGGGTGTGTACGCGTGCGAGCGTGCGTGCGGTCGCTGGTGTATATATGTGCGCTTTTTTGTGTTTGTGCGTGTGGCAGAGACCCTACACTTTCTTATGGTGCATCATATTGTATGATATTATCATTGGCGACACGAGGGCCCCCAAGAGCTAAGAAAACTAGTTTGTTGGAAGGGAAGCTGGTAAGTGTACGGGAGAAAAAACAAGCTTTGCGGGCAAGAATAATGACAGTATACAGCAATATGATGCACCATGACGAAGTGGAGGGTCCCTGCCACACGTGCGAACACAAACGTACGCACTGACAAACACCAGCGCGCGCGCGCGTGCGCGCAAGCATACCCACCCCCCTCCGGAAAAAGGTGCCGTTTTGAGCAAACATGCCACCAAAAGAGCTGTTTTCAGCCCCATCGGACCCCCACTTTTGCACGGTAAAAGACCCCACGGCACCACGACAGTATCGTAGTGTATGCATACACTCTCTCCCACCATCTTGCATCGGTGTGTGGCGCAGATTTGTGGCAACACGAGGGCCCCCAAGAGCTAAGAAAGCTAGTTTGTTGGAAGGAAAGCTGATAAGTGTACGCCACAAAAAACAAGCTTTGCGGGCAAGAATAATGACAGTATACAGCAATATGATGCACCATGGCAAAGTGGAGGGTCCCCATCACATACGCGCACAAAAACCAACGCACTGACAAACACCAGCGCGCGTGCGCGTGCGCGCAAGCATACCCACCCCCCTCGGGAAAAAGGTGCCGTTTTAAGCAAACATGCCACCCAAAGAGCCGTTTGCAGCCCCGTCGGACCCCCACTTTTGCCGGTAAAAGACCCCATCGCACAACGAGAGTATCGTAGTGTATGCATACACTCTCTCCCACCATCTTGCATAGGTGTGGCGCCGGATTTGTGGCGACACGAGGATCCCCAAGAGCTAAGAAAGCTAGTTTGTCGGAAGGAAAGCTGGTAAGTGTACGGGAGAAAAAACAAGCTTTGCGGGCAAGAATAATGACAGTATACAGCAATATGAAGCACCATGGCAAAGTGGATGGTCCCTGCCACACGTGCGCACACAAACCAACGCACTGACAAACACCAGCGCGCGCGCGCGTGCGCGCAAGCATACCCACCCCCCTCCCGAAAAAGGTGCCGTTTTGAGCAAAGATGCCACCCAAAGAGCCGTTTGCAGCCCCGTCGGACCCCCACTTTTCCACGGTAAAAGACCCCACGGCACCAAGCCCATATCGTACTGTATGCATACACTCTCTCCCACCATCTTGCATGAGTGTGGCGCCGGATTTGTGGCGACACAAGGGCCCCCAAGAGCTAAGAAAGGTAGTTTGTCGGAAGGAAAGCTGGTAAGTGTACGCCACAAAAAACAAGCTTTGCGGGCAAGAATAATGACAGTATACAGCAATATGATGCACCATGGCAAAGTGGAGGGTCCCCATCACATACGCGCACACAAACCAACGCACTGACAGACACCAGCGCGATCACACATGCATGCATACCCATCCCCCGGCCGGAAAAAGGTGCCGCTTTGAGCACAGGTGCCCGCCAAAGAGCCGTTTTCAGCCCCGTCGTACCCCCACTTTTGCCCGGTAAAAGACCCCACGGCACCAAGACCATATCGTACTGTCCCACCATCCTGGATAGGTGTGGCGCTGGATTTGTGGCGACAAGAGAGCCCCCATGAGCTAAGAAAGCTAGTTTGTCGGAAGGAAAGCTGGTAAGTGTACGCCACAAAAAACAAGCATTGCACACAAGAAGAATGACAATATACAGCAATATGATGCACCAGGGCAAAGTGGAGGGTCCCCGCCACATGTGCGCACACAAACGAATACACTGACAAACACCAGCGCTCGCACGCATTCGCGCATGCATACCTACCCCCCGCTCGAAAAAGGTGCCGTTTTGAGCAACCATGCCAACCAAAGAGCCGTTTGTAACCCGTCGTACCACCACCTCTGCCCGGTAAAAGACCCCACGGCACCAAGACCATATCCTACTGTATGCATACACTCTGTCCCACCATCTTGGATAGGTGTGGCGCCGGATTTGTGGCGACATGAGAGCCCCCAAGAGCTAAGAAAGCTAGTTTGTCGGAAGGAAAGCTTGTAAGTGTACGCCACAAAAAACAAGCATTGCACACAAGAAGAATGACAATATACAGCAATATGATGAACCAGGGCAAAGTGGAGGGTCCCTGCCACATGCCCGCAGACAAACGAACACACTGACAAACACCAGCGCGAGCACATTCGCGCATGCATACCCACCCCCCTCCCGAAAAAGGTGCCGTTTTGAGCACAGATGCCAGCCAAAGAGCCATTTGCAGCCCCGTCGGACCCCCACTTTTGCCGGGTAAAAGACCCCACGGCACCAAGACCATATCGTACTGTATGCATACACTCTGTCCCACCATCTTGGATAGGTGTGGCGCCGGATTTGTGGCGCCACGAGAGCCCCCAAGAGCTAAGAAAGCTAGTTTGTCGGAAGGAAAGCTGGTAAGTGTACGCCACAAAAAACAAGCATTGCACACAAGAAGAATGACAATATACAGCAATATGATGCACCAGGGCAAAGTGGAGGGTCCCCGCCACATGCGTGCACACAAACGAACACACTGACAAACACCAGCGCGCGTGCGCGCGCACGCGCGCATGCATACCCACCCCCCGCTCGAAAAAGGTGCCGTTTTGAGCACAGATGCCAGCCAAAGAGCCGTTTTCAGCCCCGTCGGACCCCCACTTCTGCCCGGTAAAAGACCCCACGGCACCAAGATAATATCGTACTGTATGCATACACTCTGTCCTACCATCTTGGATAGGTGTGGCGCTGGATTTGTGGCGACACGAGAGCCCCCAAGAGCTAAGAAAGCCAGTTTGTCGGAAGGAAAGCTTGTAAGTGTACGCCACAATAAACAAGCATTGCACACAAATAGAATGACAATATACAGCAATATGATGCACCAGGGCAAAGTGGAGGGTCCCCGCCACATGCGCGCTCACAAACGAACACACTGACAAACACCAGCGCGCGCGCGCATGCGCGCATGCATACCCACCCCCCTCCGGAAAAAGGTACCGTTTTGAGTACAAATACCAGCGAAAGAGCCGTTTTCAGCCCCGTCGGACCCCCATTTTTGCCCGGTAAAAGACCCCAGGGCACCAAGACTATATCGTACTGTATGCGTACACTCTGTCCCACCATCTTGGATAGGTGTGACGCCGGGTTTGTGGCGACACCAGAGCCCCCAGGAGCTAAGAAAGCTAGTTTGTCGGAAGGAAAGCTTGTAAGTGTACGCCACAAAAAACAAGTATTGCACACAAGAAGAATGACAATATACAGCAATATGATGCACCAGGGCAAAGTGGAGGGTCCCCGCCACATGCGCGCACACAAACGAACACACTGACTAAGACCAGCGCGCGCGCATGCACGCATGCATACCCACCCCCTGCCCGAAAAAGGTGCCGTTTTGAGCACAGATGCCAGCCAAAGAGGCGTTTTCGGCCCCGTCGTACCCCCACTTTTGCCCGGTAAAAGACCCCACGGCACCTAGACAATATCGTACTGTATGCATACACTCTGTCCCACCATCTTGGATAGGTGTGGCGCCGGATTTGTCGCGACACGAGAGCCCCCAAGAGCATCATATTGCTGTATATTGTCATTATTATTGTGCGCCCTGCTTGGTTTTCGGTGCGTACACTGTACCCGATTTCCTTGCGACAAACTAGCTTTCTCAGCTCTTGAGGGCTGTGGTGTCCCACAAGTCCGGCGCCACACACGTCGAAGATGGTATTGGAGGGAGTATGCATACGGTGCCATACTGTCCTGGTGCCTTGGGGTCTGTAACCGTGCAAAAGTCGGGGCAGGACGGGCCTCAAAATGACTCTTCTGGTCCCGTCTTTGCCCCAAACTGCACCTTTTTGGCAGGAGGTTGGGTATGCATCCACCCAGGCGCGTGCGCGCTGGTGTTTGTCAGTGCGTTTGTTTGTGTGCGCGCATGTTGCGGGGACCCTGCAGTTTGCCCTGTTGCATCATATTGCTGTATATTGTCATTATTATTGTGCGCCCTGCTTGGTTTTCGGTGCGTACACTGTACCCGATTTCCTTGCGACAAACTAGCTTTCTCAGCTCTTAAGGGCTTCGGTGTCGCCACAATTTCGGCGCCACACACATCGAAGATGGTATTGGAGGGAGTATGCATATGGTGCCATATGGTCCTGGTGCCTTGGGGTCTTTAACCGTGCAAAGGTCGGGGCAGGACGGGCCTCAAAACGGCTCTTCGTGTCCCGTCTTTGCCCCGAACCGCACTTTTTTTGGCAGGAGGTTGGGTATGCCTGTACGTACGCACGCGCGCGCTGGTGGTTGTCAGTGCGTTTGTTTGTTTGCGCGAATGTGGCAGGGACTCTGCAGTTTGCCCTGGTGCATGATATTGCTGTATATTGTCATTATTATTGTGCGCCCTGCTTGGTTTTCTGTGCGTACACCCTAGCAGATTTCCTTGCAAGAAACTAGCTTTCTCAGCACTTGAGGGCCGCAGGTCGCCACGAGTCCGGCGCCACACACCTGGAAAATGGTGGAAGACGGTGTATACATACAGTGCCATATTGTCTTGGTTCCTTGGGGTCTGTAACCGTGCAAAAGTTTGGGTAGGACGGGCCTGAAAACGACTCTTTGGGTCCCGTCCTTGCCCAAAACCGCACAAGTTTTGCCGGGGGGATGGATATGCGCGCGTGCACGCACGCAGGTGTTTGTCAGTGTGTTTGTTTGTGTGCGCGCATGTGGAGGGGACCCTGCACTTGGCTGTGGTGCATGATTTTGCTGTATATTGTCATTATTATTTTGCGCCCTGCTTGGTTTTCTGTGCGTACACTGTACCCGATTTACTTGCAAGAAACTAGCTTTCCCAGCTCTTGAGGGCCACGGAGTCGCCACGAGTCCGGCGCCACACACCTGGAAAATGGTGGGAGACGGTGTATGCATACAGTGCCATATTGTCTTGGTGCCTTGAGGTCTGTCACCGTGCAAAAGTTGGGTGGGACGGGCCTGAAAACGACTCTTTGGGTCCCGTCCTTGCCCAAAACCGCATCATTTTGGCAGGGTGGTGGGTATGCGTGCGCGCACGCGCACGCGCGCAGGTGTTTATCAGTGTGTTTGTTTGTGTGTGCGCATGTGGAGAGGACCCTGCACTTGGCTGTGGTGCATGATATTGCTGTATATTGTCATTACTATTGTGCACCCTGCTTGGTTTTTGTTGCGTACACCCTAGCAGATTTCCCTGCAAGAAACTAGCTTTCTCAGCTCTTGTGGGCCGCGGTGTCGCCACGAGTCCGGCGCCACACACCTGGAAAATGGCAGGAGAGGGTGTATGCATACAGTGCCATACAGACCCTGCACATGGCTGTGGTGCATGATATTGCTGTATATATGGGGGGCGGATAGCCTAGTGGTCAGAACATTGCGCTGGCAATTTGAAGACCCAGGTTCGAGTCCGGTCGAGGAAATTTTCTTCCTGGAGTTAACATCAGTGCTGACTCATCTCTCCCCAAAAGTCCTTCGGATGAGACTTTAAACCGAGGCCCCGTGTGCGAACGCACGCAGAACATCTTGCGCACACGTTAAATCCTGTTCCGCTTTTCGTAAGAGTAGGCCATCGTGTGCCGGTGGGAACAGATGACAATATTTACAAAACTGCATACACACGGGGACCGGATGAAAAAAAGCACATGATTGCTTATTCTGTTATCCTCGATATAAAAGAATAAATAAATATAAAAGAATAAATAATATATAAATAAATAAATATTGTCTTGGTGCCTTGGGGTCTGTAACCGTGCAAAAGCTGGAGTAGGACGGGCCTGAAACGACTCTTGGGTCCTGTCTTTGCCCAAAACCGCATCATTTTGGCCGGGAAATGGGTATGCGTGCGCGCACGCGCACGCGTGGAGGTGTTTGTCAGTGTGTTTGTTTGTGTGCGCACAAGTGGAAGGGACCCTGCACATGGCTGTGGTCCATGATATTGCTGTATATTGTCATTATTATTTTGCGCCCTGCTTGGTTTTTGTTGCGTACACCCTAGCAGATATCCTTGCAAGGAACTAGCTTTCCCAGCTCTTGAGGGCCGCGGAGTCGCCACGAGTCCGGCGCCACACACCTGGAAAATGGCAGGAGAGGGTGTATGCATACAGTGCCATATTGTCTTGGTGCCTTGGGGTCTGTAACCGTGCAAAAGTTGGGGTAGGACGGGCCTGAAAACGACTCTTTGGGTCCCGTCCTTGCCCAAAACCGCACAAGTTTTGCCGGGGGTGGGTATGCGTGCGCGCATGCGCACGCGCGCAGGTGTTTATCAGTGTGTTTGTTTGTGAGCGGGAATGTTGAGAGGACCCTGCACTTGGCTGTGGTGCATGATATTGCTGTATATTGTCATTATTATTGTGCGCCCTTTTTTTTGTTTTTGTTGCGTACACCCTAACAGATTTCCTTGCAAGGAACTAGCTTTCTCAGCTCTTAACGGCCACGGAGTCGCCACGAGTCCGGCGCCACACACCTGGAAAATGGTGGGAGAGGGTGTATACATACAGTGCCATATTGGCTTGGTGCCTCTGGGTCTGTAACCGTGCAAAAGGTGGGGTAGGAATCGCCTGAAAACGACTCTTTGTGTCCCGTCTTTGCCCCAAACCGCACCTTTTTCGCCGGGGGGGGGGGGGGGGGGGGGGGGGGGGGGGGGGGAATGCGTGCGCGCACGCGGGCGCGTGCAGGTGTTTGTCAGTGTGTTTGTGTTCGCGAATGTCGAGGGGACCCTGCACTTGGCTGTGGGGCATGATATTGCTGTAAATTGTCATTATTATTGTGCGTCCTGTTTGGTTTTTGTTGCGTACTCCTTAGCAGATTTCCTTGCAAGAAACTAGCTTTATCAGCTCTTGAGGGCCGCCGAATCGCCACGAGTCCGGTGCCACACACCTGGAAAATGGCAGGAGAGGGTGTATGCATACAGTGCCATATTGTCTTGGTGCCTTGGGGTCTGTAACCGTGCAAAAGCTGGAGTAAGACGGGCCTGAAAACGACTCTTTGGGTCCTGTCTTTGCCCCAAACCGCACCTTTTTGGCCTGGGGGTGGGTATGCGTTCGTGTAGGCGCGCGTGCGCAGGTGTTTGTCAGTGTGTTTGTTTGTGTGCGTGCATGTATGTTTACATACATATACATACATACATACATACATACATACATACATACATACATACATACATACATACATACATACATACATACATACATATATACATACATACATACATGCATGCATGCATACATACATGCATACATGCATACATACATGCATACATACATACATACATACATACATACATACATACATACATACATACATACATACATACATACATACATACATACATACATACATACATACATACATACATACATACATACATACATACATACATACATACATTGCTTCTGACTCAGGGAAAATCTCCCTTCTCACTGTTCTCAACTTATCTGCAGCATTTGACACTACTGACCATTCAATTCTTCTCTCCCGTCTCCAAAACACTTTCGGTATTAAAGGCACTGCCCTCACCTGGTTTAGTTCGTACCTGACAAACCGATTCCAAACTGTGGCAGTAAACAAGATTCATTCCACACCAACCAAACTAGAATGCGGAGTCCCTCAAGGATCTGTTCTAGGCCCTGTTCTCTTTACTCTCTATACTGCTCCCTGTCACATGTTATTAACCGTCATCAGATCAACCATCACTTTTATGCAGACGACTCTCAGATTCTAAGCAGTGATACACCTGAAGATCTGCCTTCTCTCTTGACAAATATGTCCAACTGCCTTCAAGATATCCAAAACTGGATGATACAGAACAAATTACAATTAAACGCAGATAAAACCGAATCCATGCTTGTAGGGACCAAACACAAACTGTCTTTTATCACAACAACTTCAATAGAATTCGGCAATACGTCGGTCCCTCTATCCAGTGCTGTAAAGTATCTAGGAGTCGTTATTGACAACACACTCTCCATGCAAAAATTCATCACCCAGGCCTGTCAGTCATGCTACTATCAACTACGGCGTATTAGTGCAATTCGAAAGTACCTGTCCACTGATGCAACATCCAAACTAGTCACTTCTCTTATTCTTTCACGTCTGGACTATTGCAATTCTCTTTTGGCTGGTCTACCAGCATCATCTATCCACTCCCTCCAACGCATATAAAACTCTACAGCTCGACTGGTCCTCAGAAAGAAAAAATCTGAGCACATTACTCCTCTCTTGCAATCTCTCCACTGGCTGCATGTGCCACAGAGAGTAAACTATAAGATCAGTACTCTCTGTTATAAAATGTCTCCACAAAACAGCACCCTCTTACCTCTGTGAATGTCTTTACGTGTACACACCTTCTCGTTCCCTCCGTTCGGCTGCAGATACCTTATCCTTAAAAATACCTAGATTCAACCTATCTACCGTTGGCCGCCGCCCTTTCTCTATTTCTGGTCCATCAATCTGGAATGACCTCCCTCTCTCCCTTCGGCAAAAGCCTACATATGACACTTTTAAATCCAACCTCAAGACACACTTGTTTCAAACCTAAGATTTTTGCCTTCTGTTTTCATTTCCTATTTTGTCCCTGCCTTCAACATTTGAAATTCCCTTCACCCTGCCTAAATGTATAGCCTCTATAAGTGTGTGTGTGTGTGTGTGTGTGTGTGTGTGTGTGTGTGTGTGTGTGTGTGTGTGTGTGTGTGTGTGTGTGTGTGTGTGTGTGCGTGCGTGGTGCGTGTGAGTGTGCTTTCGAATTTGCTAGAATTATTCATTGTCATTGGCTGCTTGTTTGTTGTGAGGGTCGAGTGCAAGCGCTTTGATTTGTTTTTACAAGATATAGCGCTATATAAATTCCATGTATTATCATTATTATTATTATTATTATTATTATTATTATTATTATTATTATTATTACTATACTACTACTACTACTACTACTACTACT
>JASPKP010003006.1:0-21177 GCA_030674155.1 Stramonita haemastoma | reverse complement strand
GATGGCGTGTGGGCGCTGGCAGAAATAGAATGCCTTGGTACAGTTAGTGGCCATGTTCCTTTGTATTTGTAGTGATACAAGTTGTTGGTACAGGGAAGTCCTAGTCAGTGTCCATGTTCCTTTGTATTTGTAGTGATACAAGTTGTTGGTACAGGGAAGTCCTAGTTAGTGTCCATGTTCCTTTGTGTTTGTAGTGATACAAGTTGTTGGTACAGGGAAGTCCTGGTTAGTGTCTATGGCCCTTTGTGTTTGTAGTGATACAAGTTGTTGGTACAGGGAAGTCCTGGTTAGTGTCTATGGTCCTTTGTTTGTAGTGATACAAGTTGTTGGTACAGGGAAGTCCTAGTTAGTGTCTATGGTCCTTTGTGTTTGTGGTGATACAAGTTGTTGGTACAGGGAAGTCCTGGTTAGTGTCTATGGTCCTTTGTTTGTAGTGATACAAGTTGTTGGTACAGGGAAGTCCTAGTTAGTGTTTATGGTCCTTTGTAGTGATACAAGTTGTTGGTACAGGGAAGTCCTGGTTAGTGTCTATGGTCCTTTGTAGTGATACAAGTTGTTGGTACAGGGAAGTCCTGGTTAGTGTCTTTGGTCCTTTGTAGTGATACAAGTTGTTGGTACAGGGAAGTCCTGGTTAGTGTCTTTGGTCCTTTGTGTTTGTAGTGATACAAGTTGTTGGTACAGGGAAGTCCTGGTTAGTGTCTATGGTCCTTTGTGTTTGTAGTGATACAGATGGCCAGCTCTTTAGAGTATTCTTCTGTTTGTTTGGTTGTCAAATGGGAATCTTTCCAGATTTCCCCCCTCTCTCTTTGTGGTAGACATGTTGCTTTGAAAGGTTGACTGTCTTCCCATTGTATGGGAGTGTTGATCATTTGTGTCGTCCTGACTATTCTCCACATTTCCTGTCTGCTTAAGAATTGTCACTCCATTATTGGCTTCATACGGCAAACACATTACATCTTTGAAAGTTAGACTTTCAAAGTTTAGCATGTTTCTGCTGCAGTTTCTGTGAAAGTTTTTTTCTTTGTGCCTCTGTTGCGAAATTTCTTCTGAAGGGGCTGCAGTCTTCATATAGTTGTGTTTCTGCAAGGTTTTCACAGCACTCCTTTTTCCAGCACTGTCTGTGACTGACAGTACTAAAGACAGGTCTGGGGTGTGTCTGTAGCTCCCCAGTTCTTCTGAGTTTCTCCCCTTTTTCTTTCAGCCATTCTGTCTACCCCCCCCCCCCCCCCCCTGTCCTTTGTGTGTTGGTTGTCACATGTAGGAAAATATGGATAGAGCCTTAGAGTAAAGTGGAAAAGTGACAGTGAGTGAATGAGTGAACAAGTGTGTTTGTGCGTGTGTGCGTGTGCATGTGTGTGTGCGTATGTGTGTGTAGAGCAGTGGTTGGAGTGACAATGGTAGTAGTGGTAGCTGTAGCAGTAGTAATGGTAGTAAAGTATGATAATAGCAGAAGAAGTAATGGTCGTATTCCATGTAATGTCTGTCTACATCAGTGTTACTAGATCCGCATCAGTAAGAGAGACACAGAGAGTGTATGTGTGTAAATGAGGGGGAGAGAGTGAGAAGCTGTGTGTGTGTGAGTATGTGTGTGTGAGTGTGTGTGTGTGCGTGTGAGTGTGTGTGAGTGTGTGTGTATGTATGTGTATGTGTGTGTACACATGCACTGGTACTGCTTCCCTCTCCCTGAAGGTCCTTCAGAACATGCTGCACCCTGTTTAAACAGCTGGTCATCTGTTGTGGCTGGTGGTTGCCAAAGATAGTCATAGCCAGGGAGTGGGGATAAGCTGCCACTGCCTAGAAAGTGATCCCTAGGGCCAGTGTCTCTAGTAGCCCCAGAAAACCAAAGCCCAAGTCTTGTCCTTCCTGTGTAGCTTAGCCTCTAAGTCTGGAAGGTCTGTTTTCACTGATAGGAGAACTGGTTAGACTAGGAAGGCAATTTTTTTAGGGGGGGGAGAGGGGCTGCAAGAACTTGATAGCATGGGAAGGTGGTTTTTAGGGGGTGTGGGGGGAACTTTATAGTTTGGGAAAGTGGTTACCCTGGAAGGCAGGTTTTTTTTTGTTTTTTGTTTTTTTTGGGGGGGCAGTATGGCTAATTATAGCAGCCAGCAGAAGTGCATCCCTAGTTCTGCCCTTATTCAAAGCAGACAGCTGTCAGTGCAGTCAGCATCCTGGATAGATTCAGAATGGTTAAGAGTGATGTCCAAGGCTTTCTACACACCAGCTGAGACTGAACCCTGTCTACAAAGTTTTTGGTTTTGGGTTTTTTGTTGTGATTTTCTGATTTGGTTTGAAAGTCACTTCAGCCAGAGTTGTTTGAAGTCTTCCGAAGTGAACTGCTATGACACACCAGGCAGGAGTGGGTGTGAACTGCTGTGCACAGTTAGCTTCCTCCATACATGTCAGACATGGATCCCTGACAGCACATGGAGAAAACAGATTCCAAGCCAGGGACACAAAGAGAGAGAGAGTGTGTGTGTGTTTGTGTGTGTGTGAGAGAGAGAGAGTGTGTGTGTGTTTGTGTGTGTGTTTATGTCTTGTCTGTGTATGTGTGTTTTGTGTGTGTGCTTGTGTATGTGGTGTATAAGTGGGTGTGCATGTGTGTGGACATGGGCATGTGTGTGTGTGTGCGTGTGTGTGTGTGTCTGTTTGATTTCATGTGTGTGTATAGTTTTTTTGTTTTGTTTATTTATTCTTTTATTTGGAGGAAAAGTGGAATAAGCACTCGTATGCTTTTTTACACCTAGTCCCCTTATGTATGCAGTTTTGTAAATTCTGTCATCCATTCTCACCGCCACACAGTGGCCTACTCTTTTAAAAAGCGGAACAGGATTTATCATGTGTGCAAGATATTCTGCGTGATTTTGCACACATGAGCTCTGTTTATAGTCTCATCCAAAGGACTGTGTGTGTGTGCGTATTTATTTTATTTAAAAAAAAAAAAGGTTTTATTTTCTTTTTTATCGAGGATAATGGGATAAGCACTCTTGTGCTTTTTTACATCCAGTCCCCGTGTGTATGCAGTTTTGTAAATGTCATCTGTTCCACCGGCACATGATGGCCTGCTCTTACAAAAAGCGGAACAGTATATAATGTGTGCATAAGATGTTCTGCATGTGTTCACACATCAGGTCTCGGTTTATAGTCTCATCTGAAGGACTTTGGGGGAGAGTGGAGTCAGCACTGATGTTAACTCCAGGAGGAAAATCTCCTTGAATGGGATATGTGCATGCAGTTTTGTAAATTTTGTCATCTGTTCCCACTGGCACACAGTGGCCCACTCTTTTGAAAAGCAGAACAGGAATAAACATGTGCACAAGATGTTCTGTGTACATTCACAAACAGCCTTTGTTTATAGTCTCAACCAAAGAACTCTTGGTGGAGAGTTGTGAACATTGTGTACATGTATACATACGTGTTAATTCTGTGAGTTGTGGATATTGTGTACATGATTACATACACGTTCATTCTGTGAGTTGTGAACATTGTGTACATACTGTATACATACATGTTCATTGTGTGAGTTGCAAGGTCGGTGTCTGGAGACAGTGGAGGACAGGACTTGGAGGAAGACAATCAGGACTCTGGCAGAGGTAATTACTCTGTGTGTGTGTGTGTTTGGGGGGGGGGGGGGGGGTGAGGGGGAGGGAGTGGGTGAATGGGGTAGGGGGGGGGGGGAGTGACATGTCAACTACTGATAATGGTTTCTGTTGCATTCCCAGGTTTTCCATACCAAGACAATCAGAAAAACAGGTGGCTGGCACATTTTTATTGGGTAAGTGCTGTTTGTTTATTTTCTTTATTTTATTCTTTTATATCATGGATAATGGAATAAACACTCGTGTGCTTTTTTACATCCAGTCCCCATGTGTATACAGTTTTGTAGATCTTGTCATCTGTTCCCACTGATCTGTTCCCACATCTTGTCATCTGTACACAGTGGCTTACTCTTATAAAAAGCGGAACAGGATTTAACATGTGCGCAAGATGTTCTGAGTGCTTTCACACATGGGGCCTCTGTTTATAGTCTCATCCGAAGGACTCTTGGTGGAGAGTTGCAGACATTGTGTACATGTATACATACACGTTCCTTCTGTGAGTTGTGGACATTGTGTAAATGTATACATACACGTTCATTCTGTGAGTTGCAAGGTCGGTGTGTGGAGACAGTGGAGGACAGGACTGGGAGGAAGACAGACAGGACTCTGGCAGAGGTGATTACTCTGTGTGTGTATGTGTTTGGGAGTTGGGGGGGGAGAGGGAGTGGGTGAATGGGGGAGAGGGGGGTGACATGTCAATCTACTGATAATGGTTTCTGTTGCATTCCCAGGTTTTCCATACCAAGATCAAAGCAGCAAGTGAGGACCCAGGCACAGTAAATGGGAAGGAGCTGGAAGAAGTGGAGGCATTCACGTACCTGGGTAGCATCATTAACATGCAGGGCAGCACAGACGCAGACGTCAGAGCCAGAATTGGCAAGGCGAGGGCAGCGTACTTGCAGCTGAAGAACATCTGAAGCTCCAAGGTGGTGTCGACCCGTACAAAGATTAGGCTGTTCAACTCCAACGTCAAGCCAATCTGACTGTATGGAGCGCAGACATGGAGGACAACAAAGACCACCATCAAGAAAGTGCAGACCTTCATCAACAGCTGCCTGAGACAAATTCTCCAGATCCACTGGCCCGACACCATCAGCAACGCAGACCTGTGGCAACGTACCAACCAGCTGCCAGCCGAGAATGAAATCTGGCGCAGGAGATGGGGATGGATCGACACACCCTGAGAAAGCCAGCCAGCAACATCACAAGGCAGGCACTATCATGAACCCCCAGGGAAAACAAAAAAGAGGAAGGCCAAGAAACACCTGGTGATGTGACCTTGAAGCAGAAACCAAGAAGATGGGATATACCTGGAGACAGCTGGAGAGAATAACCCAGGACATAGGACTCTGGCGGACGGTTGTCGGCGGCCTATCCTCCAGGAGGAGTGATGGGCTAAGTAAGTTAGTAACAATCAGAAAATCAGGTGGCTGGCACATTTTGATTAGGTAAGTGCTGTTTGTTTATTTTATTTTTATTCTTTTATATTGAGGATAATGGACTAAGCACTCATGTGCTTTTTTACATCCCATCGCTGTGTGTATACAGTTTTGTAGACCTTATCTGTTCAACTGGTACACAATGGCCTACTCTTATGAAAAGCAGAACAGGCTTTAACATGTGCACAAAATGTTCTCTGCATTCATTTGCTGATTGAGCAATTGGTTTACAGTCTCATCTGAAGGACTTTTGGGGAGAGTGGAGTTAGCACTGATGCTAACTCCAGGGGAAAAATCCCCTCGAACAAGAATCGAAACAGGGTCGTCAAATTGTGAGCGCAATAGTCTCTGTGTGTGTATGTGTGTGTGTATGTGCGTTTGTGCGTGCGTGCATATGTGTGTGCATGCGTGTGTGTGTGTGTTTGGTGGACTGGGTGATGGAGACATTGTTCAATGAAAACATGGCATCAGCAATGTTGTGTGTGTTTGTTAGCAGGGTTGCTGACTGGATAATGCTACAGGCCACAGCAGGCAGGAGAACTGGCATACAGTGGACCTTCACAAAGCAGCTGGAAGACCTGGACTTTGCAGACAACATCAGCCTTCTCTCCCAACAGGCACCAAGACGCACAAGAGAAGCTATGTCATGTTGCGGAAGAAGCCGTAAAGATAGGCCTCCAAATCAACATCAGGAAGACGGAGGTCATGAGGGTGAATAAATAGAAACAAGACCCAGTGCAACTACACCAAGAAAACATCAAGGAAGTTGACAAATTTGCCTACCTGGGCAGTGTTGTCAGTAAAGATGGGGGGACAGATGAAGACATCAAGTGCCGAATAAATAAAACCTGTCATGCCTTCAAGACCCATTGCCCAATCTGGAGATCAACAGCCCTCTCACTCTAGAACAAGATCTGGATATTCAACACCAATGTCAAGTCGGTCCTACTGTATGGCTCAGAAACCTTGCGGGTAACAAAGACCAACACCCTCAAACTCCAGACATTCACCAACAAATGTCTTCGGAACATTCTTGGTGTCAGGTGGCTAGAAGTCGTCCTAAACGAAGAACTGTGGGACAGGACCAGACACGCTCCAATTCAGACAAAGATCAAGAAAAGGCAATGGGGATGGATTGGCCATGCACTCCGCAAGCCTGCTTCAAATGTCACTAGGCAGGCCCTTGACTGGAACCCACAAGGGAAGCGGAAAGTATGTTGACCAAAACAGACCTGGTGCAGAAGCATTGAAGCAGAGACAAAGGCAGCCGGAATGATGTGGGCTGAGCTGAGAGGTGTTGTTACGGCCCTATGTTCCCAAGGGAATTCACAGGCAGAAGTCAAGTGAGTCGAGTAGGGTTGCTGTTTCAATACACAGACTTGTGTGCAGATAAAAGAAGGTAACTGATTTTGTTTCTGAGTGTGTGTGTGTCTGTGTGTGTGTGTCTGTGTGTGTGAGAGAGAAAGACAGAGAGTGATTTGATTTGATTTATTTTTTTTATTCTTTTATATCAAGGATAATGAAATAAGCGCTCTTGTGCTTTTTTCACATCCAGTCCCTGTGTGTATGCAGTTTTGTAAATGTCATCTGTTCCCACTGGCACATGATGGCCTACTCTTATGAAAAGCAGAACAGGATTTAACATGTGCACAAAATGTTCTCTGCATTCATTTGCTCATTGAGCAATCGGTTTACAGTCTCATCTGAAGGACTTTTGAGGATAGTGGAGTTAGCACTGATGCTAACTCCAGGGGAAAAATCCCCTTGAACAAGAATCAAAACAGGGTCGTCAAATTGTGAGTGCAATATTCTCTGTATATGTGTGTGTGTGTATGTGCGTTTTTGCATGCATATGTGTGTGCGTGCGTGTGTGTGTGTGTTTGGTGGACTGGGTGATGGAGACATTGTTCAATGAAAACATGGCATCAGCAATGTTGTGTGTGTATGTTAGCAGGGTTGCTGACTGGATAATGCTACAGGCCACAGCAGGCAGGAGAACTGGCATACAGCGGACTTCACAAAGCAGCTGGAAGACCTGGACTTCACAGACGACATCAGCCTCCTCTCCCACAGGCACCAAAACGCACAAGAGAAGCTATGTCATGTTTCGGAAAAAGCCAAAAAGATAGGCCTCCAAATCAACATCAGGAAGACGGACGTCATGAGGGTGAATATATAGAAACAAGACCCAGTGCAACTACACCAAGAAAACATCAAGGAAGTCGACAAATTTGCCTACCTGGGCACTGTCATTAGTAAAGATGGGGGGATGGATGAAGACATCAAGTGCCGAATAAATAAAGCCTGTCATGCTTTCAACACCCATCGCCCAATCTGGAGATTAACAGCCCTCTCACTCTACAACAAGATCTGGATATTCAACACCAATGTCAAGTCGGTCCTACTGTATGGCTCAGAAACCTTGCGGGTAACAAAGACCAACACCCTCAAACTCCAGACATTCACCACAAATGTCTTCGGAAAATTCTTGGTGTCAGGTGGCTAGAAGTTGTCTTAAACGAAGAACTGTAGGACAGGACCAGACATGCTCCAATTGAGATGGAGATCAAGAAAAGGAAATGGGGATGGATTGGCCATGCGCTCCACAAGCCTGCTTCAAATGTCACTAGGCAGGCCCTTGACTGGAACCCACAAGGGAAGCGGAAAGTATGTCGACCAAAACAGACCTGGCGCAGAAGCATTGAAGCAGAGACGAAGGCAACTGGAATGACGTGGGCTAAGCTGAGAGGTGTTGTTGCAGCCCTATGTTCCCAAGGGAATTCACAGGCAGAAGTCGAGTGAGTCGAGTAGTGTTGCTGTTTCAATACACAGACTTGTGTGCAGATAAAAGAAGGTAACTGATTTTGTTTCTGAGTGTGTGTCTGTGAGTGTGTGTCTGTGTGTGTGTCTGTGTGTGTGTGAGAGAAAGAGAGAGAGCAATTTGATTTGATTTTTTTTTATATTCTTTTATATCAAGGATAATGAAATAAGTGCTCTTGGCTTTTTTTTACATCCAGTCCCCATGTGTATGCAGTATTGTAAATATCATCTGTTCCCACTGGCACATGATGGCCTACTCTTACAAAAAGCAGAACAGGATTTAACATGTGCACAAAATGTTCTCTTCATTCATTTGCTCATTGAGCAATCGGTTTACAGTCTCATCTGAAGGACTTTTGGGGAGAGTGGAGTTAGCACTGATGCTAACTCCAGGGGAAAAATCCCCTCAAACAAGAATCAAAACAGGGTCGTCAAATTGTGAGCGCAATATTCTTTGTGTATGTGTGTGTATGTGCGTTTTTGCATGCGTGCATATGTGTGTGCGTGCATGTGTGTGTGTGTTTGGTGGACTGGGTGATGGAGACATTGTTCAATGAAAACATGGCATCAGCAATGTTGTGTGTGTTTGTTAGCAGGGTTGCTGACTGGATAATGCTACAGGCCACAGCAGGCAGGAGAACTGGCATACAGTGGACCTTCACAAAGCAGCTGGAAGACCTGGACTTCGCAGACGACATCAGCCTTCTCTCCCACAGGCACCAAGATGCACAAGAGAAGCTATGTCATGTTGTGGAAGAAGCCGAAAAGATAGGCCCTCCAAATCAACATCAGGAAGACGGAGGTCATGAGGGTGAATAAATAGAAACAAGACCCAGTGCGACTACCCCAAGAAAGCATCAAGGAAGTCGACAAATTTGCCTACCTGGGCAGTGTCATCAGTAAAGATGGAGGGACGGATGAAGACATCCAGTGCTGAATAAATAAAGCCTGTCGTGCCTTCAACACCCATTGCCCAATCTGGAGATCAACAGCCCTTTCACTCTAGAACAAGATCTGGATATACAACACCAATGTCAAGTCGGTCCTACTGTATGGCTCAGAAACATGGCGGGTAACAAAGACCAACACCCTCAAACTCCAGACATTCACCAACAAATGTCTTTGGAACATTCTTGGTGTCAGGTGGCTAGAAGTCGTCTTAAACGAAGAACTGTGGGACAGGACCAGACACGCTCCAATTGAGACAGAGATCAAGAAAAGGAAATGGGGATGGATTGGCCAGCGCTCCGCAAGCCTGCTTCAAATGTCACTAGGCAGGCCCTTGACTGGAACCCACAAGGGAAGCGGAAAGTATGTCGACCAAAACAGACCTGGTGCAGAAGCATTGAAGCAGAGACGAAGGCAGCCAGAATGACGTGGGCTGAGCTGAGAGGTGTTGTTGCAGCCCTATGTTCCCAAGGGAATTCACAGGCAGAAGTCAAGTGAGTCGAGTAGTGTTGCTGTTTCAATACACAGACTTGTGTGCAGATAAAAGAAGGTAACTGATTTTGTTTCTGAGTGTGTGTCTGTGTGTGTGTTTGTGTGTGTGTGTGAGAGAGAAAGAGAGAGAGCGATTTGATTTGATTTTTTTTTTTTTTATTCTTTTATATCAAGGATAATGAAATAAGCGCTTTTGTGCTTTTCCACATCCAGTCCCCGTGTGTATGCAGTTTTGTAAATGTCATCTGTTCCCACTGGCACATGATGGCCTACTCTTACGAAAAGCAGAACAGGATTTAACATGTGCACAAAACGTTCTCTGCATTCATTTGCTCATTGAGCAATCGGTTTACAGTCTCATCTGAAGGACTTTTGAGGAGCGTGGAGTTAGCACTGATGTTAACTCCAGGAGAAAAATCTCCTGAAACGGGATTTGAACCCAGGTTGTTGTTGCAAGCGTAGTGTTCTGACCACTAGGCTCTCACAGGAGAGAGAGAGTGAGCTGTTTTATAAATATCTTTAATAGACATTTTAAAAGTAATCAATTTTTGTGTTCCCATCTTTGTGTGTTCCTTGTTTATATTTGTTCACATAGGAAGGATGGTGGTAGGATGGTTAAGACGTTCGCCTGCCAATACGTAAACCGCGAGTTTCTGGGTTCGAACCCAGCTTGCCCTTTCTTCCCATTTTGATGAAAACATCAAGCTGAATGTCAAGCTTATTCGGATGAGGCTATAAACCAAGGTCCCATGTGCGAACGCACGCAGAACATCTTGCGCACATGTTAAAATCCCGTTCCGCCATTCGGAAGAGCAGGCCATTGTGTGCCGGTAGGAGCGGATAACAAAATTATTAAAAAAGAAAACCAGCATGTGCACAGGTCTCATGTTTAGACACCATCCCTGAGGGAAAAAAAAATGGGTAGGCGCTGTACTTGTGGCGACGGGCTCTCCCCAGGGAGAGCAGCCCGAAATTCACGCAGAGAAATCTGCTGTGACAAGGTGATCTAAGATTTATTAAAAAAAAAAAGTTTTTGTTTTCCTTTTGTGTTCAATTTTGTGTGTGTTAATTTTGTGTGTTTTTGATGTCACAGCTTTGGTAAATCCAGGACCATGTGACAACAATGGGAAGAGACAGTTACAGGCTGGAGTTTGCCCTGAGAAGTGTGCTTGAGATTACACATATGTGACGCTTTACCAGGAAATGAGTCGCTTAGCACCTGACCCACTTTTCCACTAGGAGCCATTAAAGGTAAGTGGGAGTCAAGTTGTCGATTTTAAGATTTTTATTGATTATTTTTATAAAACTATAGCCATTATTCTATCTTGTAGTGAAATATCAAGGCATAGTCTTGTTTCCTTTTGCCTTTAAATGTGTTTTAAAATACCCAAGCCCTTATTCTGGCTACCTATTGAGATGCTTAACTTGTAAATTTCTCATTTTGTCATTTCCTGTCTATCAATTTAAGTTTTAATAACTTTTGATAGAATTGTTAGATTTTAATCTGTTCTTTGTATTGTATAGCAATTTAATCGCAGATTAATAATATGTTAATAACTTAAAATTGACCTCTTGTGCAGTACAACTCCTTATTTGGTGGAGTATCATATATTTGTACAAATACAGTTGCCAAATACAAAACAAATACACTTGCATGCAGGAAAAGAAAAAAAAAAAAGGGTAGGCACTGCACATTTTACAACACTGAATTTCACACAGAAAAATCTGCTGTGACATAAAGTGGTACAAAATCATGTACAGAAATAGATTGTGGTGTTTAAAAAGTTTTTTTTATGTTTATTTTATTATTTTTTTTACCATGGTTAGTGCATGAAGAAACTAAAGACATTCTGGGGGGGGGGGGGGGGGGGGGGGGGGGGGGTTGAGATACTACTGAAAATGTTATGGACACAATGTACATGTTCATTCTGTGATTTGCAAGGTTGGTGTGTGGAGGACAGGACTGGGAGGAAGACAGTCAGGACTGGCAGAGGTAATTACTCTGGGGGTGTATGTGCAGGGGGGGGGGAGAGTGACTTGATATTCTACTGATAATGGTTTCTGTTTTTGTTCCCAGGGTTTTTTCCTCTAGGCAATCAGACAACATGGGGGCTGACACATTTTTATGAGCTAAGTGTTGTGTGTGTGTGTGTCAAAGTCAAAGTCAAAATTTTATTTCCAGATGGTACATTGAGGGAAAGCAATAAATTTTTTTTTCGTCAATCCATCTATCTAGAAAACCAAACAAAAATAGAACAGCAAGTAAACAAGTAAAAACAACGAAAAGACACACCCAACAAATATTAAACTACAATATTACTACGACAACCCACATGACAGAAATTGTTTAGTTTTTTCTGCGGTAAGTACTCAGTGTGTACATTTGTGTCTTGTCCCAGGGGGAGGGGTGGGGGGAAGAGGAAGGGGAGGGGTGGGGGGTATTTCATGTATTGGTGTGTAGGTATGTTCTACATCTGTTCTTTTCTGTGTGTTACATGTAAGTACTTTGTGCGAATGTGTGTTTATTTGTATTTTGGGGGGGTTAATTTTGAGGATAAAAGAATAAGCACTCATGAGCGCTATGTGTATGCATTCTTGTAAATTTTGTCATCTGTTCCCACTTGCATATAATGGGTATCTGTTTCGAAAAGAGGAATGGGTTTTAAAATGTGCCCAAGATATTTTTTGTGTGTGTGTAAGTGTGTGTGTGTGTTCCTCTAGCAGAGTAGCTTGTTACCACATAATTTTTTGAGAATTCTCGCTGGCAGTTTTTTTTTTTTAAGCACCCTCCCCCATTTAAAAAAAACTATTTATTTCCTTGTAAAAAAAATGATAGAGGAAAAGGGGAAGGAAGGGAGAAAAGGATAAAGTTATTTGGGGTTTGAAAATGATGTGTGTCATAAATCAGAAAGGTTTAACACCAGTGTGTGTCATCTTCTGTGTCGAAACTTGAACCTTTTTGTGCGTTTCTCAGCTAGAGCTCCAAGGTTCATCAATGGTGAGATTTCATGTATGTGACCGTATTTAAATGTCCACCATGATGGTAGCTGCATTCTGGTTTGAGATGTATGCTGTTCATGTTTCTGTTTGCCACTGAAGGCTGACATGAATTATGGGGTCTTGAACGTGCATATTTTATCTTCTGCATGTGTATTTACATGAAAGGCATTAAGGCACTGGCAGGTATGCATTTGAAGTTGACCTGGGTGGTCTTAAAAATCCCCACACTTCAATTCATCAGACTGCATCGCGGTTTCAACCCAGGACTTGTTATATCCATGGTATTGAAGTTGAAGGGTCTTAACCACTTGACTTTGGCATTTGTCGAACCTGTAATTGATTTGTGTTGTAAATGAGAAAGGTTTGACACAGGTGTTTGTCTTCTTGTGTTCTGAAGCCCATGCATTTCTCTACAGCTGTTACATACATTAATTTGTGTTTGTGCATTTCAGGGTCGGTGTTCCATGATGACCAAGGACCGGTGGTGCCATTTTTTTTTCTGTGGTAAGTATTCAGTTTGTAGATTTTAGGGTGGGGGGTTGTGTATAGATGGTGTATATATCTTCTGTGTGTGTGTTTCAGTGTTGGTGTTCCCAGACTGCATCACAGTTCGAACCCACGGCTTGTTGGATCCATGGTATTGAAGTTGAACTGATGGCGCCATCCTTTTTTCTGCGGTAAGTACTCAGTCTGTACATTTGTGTCTTGTCAAGGGGGGGTGGGGGGGAAGAGGCAGGGGTGGGGGGGTTGGGGGGGGTTCATGTATTTGTGTGTAGGCATGTTCTATATCTGTTCTTTTCTGTTTGTTAAATATAAGTACTGTGCGTGTGTGTGTTAATTTGTATTTAAAAAAAAAAAGGTTTTTAGGATATTAGAATAAGCAGTCGTGTGCCTTATATGTGTGCATTTTGTAAATTTTGTCATTTATTCTGACTTGCACATAATGGCATACTGTTCCGAAAAAAGGAATGGGTTTTAACGTGCGCAAGATGTTTTGTATATATATATTATATATATTATATTATATATTATTCCATTATATCTAGGATAATGGAATAAGCACTCATGTGCTTTTTTTTCATCCAGTCCCGGTGTGTATGCAGTTTTGTAAATGTTGTCATCTGTTCCCACCAGCACACAGTGGCCTACTCTTACAAAAAGCGGAACAGGATTTATTGTGTGCGCAAGATGTTCTGTGTGCGTTCGCACACTGGGCCTCAGTTTAGTCTCATCTGAAAGACTTTTGGGGGTAGTGGAGTCAGCACTGATAACTCCAGGGGAAAACTCCCCTTGTGTGTGTGTGTGTGTGTGTGTGTGTGTGTGTGTGTGTGTGTGTGTGTGTGTGTGTGTGTGTGTGTGTGTTCCTCTAGCAGAGTAGCTTGTTTCCACAGAATTTGCTGAGAGAGTTCTTGCTGGCTAGGTTTTTTTTTTTTTTTTTAAATCCCCTGCATTTCTCTACAGGTGTTATGTATATTAATTTATGTTTATTTGTTACAGGGTTGGTGTTCCATGATGACCAAGGACTGGTGGTGCCATCTTATTTCTGTGGTAAGTATTCAATTTGTACATTTCAGGGTGGGGGGTGTGTATAGATGGTGTTTATATATTCTGTTTGTGTGTTTCAGCGATGGTGTTCCCAGATAACTGAGGACGGATGGCACCATATTTTTTCTTCTGCAGTAAGTACTTAGTTTGTACATTTGTGTCTTGTCCCGGGGGCAGCGGGGGGGGGGGGGGGGGGGGGGGGTCAGAGACGAAAGGGGGGGGGGATTAGAGGTGAAGGAGGAGGGGGGGGGGGATTTCATGTATTTGTGTGTAGGCATGTTCTACATCTGTTCTATGTGTTACTTGTAAGTACTGTCTGCGTGCGTGTGTTTATTTGTATTTTAAAAATAAATTTTTTTTTTGAGGATAACAGAATAAGCACTCATGTGCCTTATGTGTTTGCATTTTTGTAAATTTTGTCATCTGTTTCCACTGGCACATAATGGCTTACTGTTCTGAAAAGAGGAATGGGTTTTAACATGTGCGCAAGCTGTTGTGTGTGTGTGTGTGCGTGTGTGTGTGTTACTCTAGCAGAGTAGCTTGTTTCCACAGAATTTGTTGAGAGAGTTCTTGCAGGCTGTCTTTTTTTTTTTAATCTCCCCTTTTAAAAAAAAACCCCTATTTATTTTCTTGGAAAAAATGATAGAGGAAAAGGGAGAGAAAGGGAGAAAAGGTTAGAGTTATTTAGGGGTTTGAAAATGATGTGAGTCATAAATCAGAAAGGTTTGACACAAGTATGTGTCATCTTCCATGTCGAACCTTGAACATTTTTTTCCTGTTTCTCGGATAAAGCTTCGAGGTTTATCAATGGTGAGATTTCATGTATACGACTGTTTGTAAACATCCACCATAGAGGTAGCCGCATTCCGGCTTGAGATGTATTCTGGGTATGTTCATGTTTCCGTAACCCACTGAACGCTGACAAGAATTATGGGGTCTTGAACGTGCATATTTTATCTTCTGCATGTGTATTTACATGAAAGGCATTAAGGCACTGGCAGGTGCGCACTTAAAGTTGACCTGGGCAGTCATAAATATTCCCACATTTCACCTCAGCAGACATTACTGAGGTCCAAACCCATGACTTGATGGATCCGTGCTATTGAAGTAGAAGGGTCTTAACCACTTGACTGTGGTATCCGTCGAACCTTGAAATGATTTACGTTGTATATGAGAAAGGTTTGACACAGGTGATTGTCATCTTATATGCTGAAGCCCATGCATTTCTCTGCAGCTGTTATGTATATTAATTTGTGTTTGTGCGTTTCAGGGTCGGTGTTCCATGATGACCAAGGACCGGTGGTGCCATCTTTTTTTCTGTGGTAAGTATTCAGTTTGTAGATTTTGGGGTGGGGGGTTGTGTATAGATGGTGTATATATCTTCTGTCTGTGTGTTTCAGTGTTGATGTTCCCAGACTGCATCACAGTTTGAACCCACGGCTTGTTGGATCCATGGTATTGAAGTTGAACTGATGGCGCCATCTTTTTTTCTGCAGTAAGTACTCGGTCTGTACATTTCTGTTTTGTTCCTGGGGAAGGGGGGGGTGAGAGGGGGGGGAGAGGCAGAGGGGAGGTTTTGGGGGGGGGGGGGGGGTTCATGTATTTGTGTGTAGTCATGTTCTACATCTGTTCTTTTCTGTGTGTTACTTGTAAGTACTGTGCGTGTGTGTGTGTTAATTTGTATTTTTTAAAAAATTGTTTTTAGGATATCAGAATAAACACTCATGTGTCTTGTGTGTATGCATTTTTGTAAATTTTTTTGATCCATTCCGACTTGCACATAATGGCATACCATTTCGAAAAGAGGATTGGGTTTAACATGTGCTCAAGATGTTTTGTATATATATTTATATTATAATATATTATTCGTTATATCAAGGATAATGGAATAAGCACTCATGTGCTTTTTTTTCATCCAGTCCGATGTGTATGCAGTTTTGTAAATATTGTCATCTGTTGCCACCGGCACACAATGGCCTACTCTTACAAAAAGCGGAACAGGATTTATTGTGTGCGCAAGATGTTCTGCGTGTGTTTGCACATGGGGCCTCGGTTTACAGTCTCATCTGAAAGACTTTTGGGGAAGTGGAGTCAGCACTGATGTTAACAACTCCAGGGGAAAAAGCCCATTGTGTGTGTGTGTGTGTGTGTGTGTGTGTGTGTGTGTGTGGTGTGTGTGTGTGTGTGTGTGGTTCCTCTAGCAGAGTAGCTTGTTTCCACAGAATTTGCTGAGAGAGTTTTTGCTGTCTGGGGTTGTTTTTTTTTTTGAAATCCCATGCATTTCTCTACAGCTGTTATGTTTATTAATTTATGTTTATTTGTTACAGTGTTGGTGTTCCATGATGACCAAGGACTGGTGGTGCCATCTTTTTTCTGTGGTAAGTATTCAGTTTGTACATTTCAGGGTGGGGGGTTGTGTATAGATGGTGTTTATATATTCTGTTTGTGTGTTTCAGTGTTGGTATTCCCAGATAGCTGAGGACTGATGGCGCCATATTATTTTTTCTGCGGTAAGTACTCAGTGTGTACATTTGTGTCTTGTCCTGGGGGGAGGGGGGGGGATTTCATGTATTTGTGTGTAGGCATGTTCTACATCTGTTCCTTTTCTGTGTGTTACATGTAAGTACTGTGTACCTGTGTGTGGTTATTTGTATTTTGAAGATATCAGAATAAGCACTCATGTGCCCTATGTATATGCGTTTTTGTAAATTTTGCCATTCGTTCCCACTTGCACATAATGGCCTGTTCCAAAAAGAGGAATGGGTTTTAACATGTGTGCAAGATGTTTTGTGTGTGTGTGTGCCTCTAGCAGAGTAGCTTGTTTCCACAAAATTTCCTGAGAGTTCTTGCTTGCTGTTTTGTTTTTGTTTTTTTAAATCCCTCTTTCTTTTTTAAAAAACTATTTATATCCTTGGAAAAAAAATGATAGAGGAAATGGGGGAGAAAGGGAGAAAGGATGGACTTATTTGGGGATTTGAAAATAATGTGTGTCATAAATCAAGTTTGACATAAGTGTGTCATCTTCCGTGTCGAACCTCGAACATTTTTTTCCATTTCTCAGCTAGAGCTTCAAGGTTTATCAATGGTGAGATTTCGTGTATGTGACTGTTTTTAAACATCCACCATGAAGGTAGCTGCATTCCAGCTCGAGATGTATTCTGGGTATGTTCATGTTTCGTATGCCACTGAAGGCTGACATGAATTATGGGGTCTTGAACGTGCATATTTCATCTTGTGCATGTGCATTTAGATGAAAAACATTAAGGCACTGGCAGGTGTGCACTTGAAGTTGACCTGGGTGGTCATTAAAAATCCCTACACTTCAATTCACCAGACTTCGCTGAGGTTTGAACCCAGGACTTGATGGATCCATGGTATTGAAGTTGAACGGTCTTAAACCTAGTTGCTCGGTTCCTGGAATATTCCGGTAAACACATGGTCCAGCGTGTCTGGTGGCTCCGGAATATTACGGGATGACATCGGTGATCGTAATTGAAGCTTTCACTTTCAAAGGTCACCCAATGAACATGAAAGCCATTGTAGGGATACAGAAATGGGTGAAGGTCATCTGTGTCGCAAGCAACGAGGATTCTGATTAGTTTAGAGGTGGTTTGGTTTTTTTCGGATGAGCCTTGATCACCTGGAGGCAAAATGGCGGCCAAGTGTTTGTGCCTGTATTACTTGAAGTATTTTGCGAGTTTTTTATTGATATTGACGGTGGTGAGGAGTTTTAGAGGCTGGATTTGAGAGAGATGATAAAGTAAGGATTTTAAAATATTTTTGAAAAACTCAGGAAAAATTGATCACGATCAGACTTAATCGAGTGGTGCCAAGTTTTATCCCATGCACTTCATAGCTACTGGTGATTTCGATATCATACCTTGTTTTCCTTTATTTTGATGCAACACGGCTTCAAAATAACTGTTGTTAAGTCATTTCGATAGGCTGCCGAGTACATTGCATCACACGAAATCAAGCGATTGTCGTATTTTATTCATAGAATGCCACCACTTTGCACAAAACTGAGTGCTCACTACCATGACGATAGCGATCGCGTCAATCATTTTGCTGGACTTTTCTGAGTATTTGATGACCGATAAAGCCACGCAAGCTCTTTATTTTTTCAAAACTTATGTCAAGAGACAGTATTTATTGAATCATGACATTTTTGCATGGCAACAACATTACATATCGTGTTAAAATCAATCTGGGTCACCAACGTCGTGACAGTGATTTGTTGTGCACCCGCAGTTTTTAAACTTTATTTATTTTTTATATTATCATAATTATACATGCTGCTATAAAATTTCGTCATTTAAAAGCTTGTTATCTGAGCTTTCCAGTGATTTACAACTTTACACACTTAGATTAGTTTTACATATCAATATCAAGGGTTGTTTGACCCTACTTTACTGCAAACAACAAAGGTTGCTGTTTAATTCAGCCAGCAGTAGTACCGCTGCCGTTATTTCAGCACTACCAGGGTTAATATTCCAGGGAAGAAGAATATGTTGCAAATGCAATTTGTGGGATTCCTCTGACTTTGTTGTATATTACCAAAAAAAAATGTATGTGTGCATGCTTTTTGTCTGTGTGTGTATGGGTGGGTGTGCTTCATGATGTAGTGAAGTAGCTATTGTTTCTATGTGTTGACTGCTGTGTGTTACAGGGCTGATGAACCAAGATGAAGGGATCAGGACAAGAGGCTGCCATCTCCATCACAAGTTGAGTGCACTGTGTGGGTTTGCGTGTGTGCATGCGTGCGTGTGTGTTTTTTTTTTTTTTTTTTGCTGCCTCGTCTTCTGTGACGCTCCCATACTGCTGTTCCCACGCTGCTCATTTCAATCTCCCGCCACAGCCATACCCAGATTCGTTGTGTCTCACCCCGGGGTCGGGAGTCCACAGGGAGCTCATCAATATTAGGCCGCCGCAGGGCCACCAGCCAGAGGGGCCCTGCACTTCTGCTGGGTCACTTTGGTGGTGTTCAGTGGTGCCTGTTCTGAGCTAACATACGCAGGACACCACTACTAAGCCCCTACTAACGACAGTATTAGCTCAGTCGTGGAGCAGACTGAGTGAGTCACCCACCAAGGTGGTGACCACCACAACGTCCCTCCAACGACCGCCTCCCCAACGAACCCCAACCCAAAGGCTTTGACACAAATTCACCACAGGCACAGAAGCGTATGGGGAAACCGAATCTGAGGTCACCATGAGACCAGAGCAACGGAGGCCACCGAATCAGAGGCAATTTTCTTTTTTTTTTTATTATTGCATGATGATCAATGATGATGAGGATGATGTAATTATGCTGCTGTGGAGGTGCATCCGCTTTGAGACTACTTGCAGGGTTGTTTTCTACGCTTACTGTCATAATTATCCCGGCGTCAACCAGGCCGAGAGATACAGACACCTGCAGTGTTGGTCAGGTAATTTGAGCAACACTCTCAAATTGCATCCGTAAGTGGATGAAGCTGACTGTGTGGTCCAGTCTCCCCACTGAGCCACAGCACACTCACTCTGGGTAGGAGCCGGCCGGGGCCCGAAAAAATCCTTGACTTATGGGATTCGAACCCGCGACCTTCCAGTCCGGAATCCACGGCGCTAACCACTGCGCCATGGCGGCTGGTGCGCGTGTGTTTTTACCTGTGACAGGAAAATGAAAGGTGAGAAGGTCAAAGGCTGGTCATTTTCTTTTCATCTAAGAGCATGTCACCAATCCATTGTTACTCTCGTTTTGATGGCCATGTTTTTACTAACCAACACAAATGGCCAGTCATGGGGGTGGGGGGATTTGCGGAGTGTTTTTGATTTGAGCGTTGTGTTTATTTAGTTAGGTGTCTTCAGGTGAGTGTGGGATTCATTTAGTCTTCAAATTAGCATCTTTGTACATGCAGGAACATGAGAGGAATTTTGTTTTTTTTGCATGTATGTGTGTGTGTTGCATTGTCAGTGACTAAAGTATTTATTGTGTGTTCACAGGGTTGGCACATGCAGACAGCTGAAGACTGTGCAGAGAGAGGAGTCAGGATTTGCTGAATGGGAATCTACATGTAGGTGAGTGTTGTGCATACCTTTGTCAGTCACAGCAGTTCTCTGCATGAAATTCAGGCTGCTCTTTAAGGGAGAGCATGTCATTCAAGAGCAGTAGTTCATCCCATTTGAAATTTTAAAAAAAAAATTATCTGCATGTGTATTTGTTTAGCTATCAGAGTGGTGATTCTGTACAGAATGTTGCGGGAACAAACCTCTTTTGCAGTGTTTGTTTTGTTTGGGTTTTTTTTTTTTTTTTAAATGCGAGGGACAGTTTTGTTCAAATATCAATTCTACAAGCTCAGATATTAAGGCTTTTTAAATTTGTTTTTGTTTTGTTAACAGTGGAAAAATGAGCTTCATTACAATAGTAGATGTCTTTATTATAAAAAACTATAAAATTCAATATTTGTTTGGAAAATACATAACTTGCCTATCACTACATTGTGTCTAGGCTCTTATCCAATTTCATTGTGGTTGTCACAAGCTCCTGTTGAGGTTAGACATTTTCTTAGTATTCCAGGGAAGAAGAATATGTTGCAAATGCAATTTGTTGGATTCCTTTTGACTTTGTTGATATTACAAAAAAAAATATTTTTTGTATGTGTGCATGCTTTTTGTCTGTGTGTATGGGTGGGTGTACTTCATGCATGTAGTGAAGTAACTGTTGTTTCTACATGTTGACTGCTGTGTGTTTCAGGGCTGATGAACCAAGACTGCAGGACAAGAGGCTGCCATTTCCATCACAAGTTGAGTGCACTGTGTGTGTTTTGCGTGTGTGCATGCATGCCTGTGTGTTTACCTGTGACAGGAAAATGAAAGGTGAGAAGGTCAGAGGTGGTCATTTTCTTTTCATCTAACAGTGTGTCACCAATCCATTGTTACTCTCTTTTTGATGGCCATGTTTTTTACTAACCAACACAATGGCCAGTCATGGGGGGTGGGGGGGATATACAGAGTGTTTTGATTTGAATGTTGTGTTTATTTAGTTAGGTGTCTTCAGGTGAGTGTGGGATTCATTTAGTCTTCAAATTAGCATCTTTGTACATGCAGGAACATGAGGGGGAATTTTGTTTTTTGCATGTGTGTGTATGTTGCATTGTCAGTGATAAAGTGTTTATTGTAATGGTTACAGGGTTGGCACATGCAGACAGCTGAAGATGTGCGAGAGAGGAGTCAGGATTTGCTGAATGGGGATCAACAGGGCAGGTGAAGTGCTGTACATACCACTGTCAGTCACAGCAGAGTTTCTCTGCATGAAATTCAGGTGCTCTCCAGGAGAGGGCATGTCGTCTCAAGAGCAG
>JASPKP010003005.1:0-21180 GCA_030674155.1 Stramonita haemastoma | reverse complement strand
GTGTGTGTGGTTGTTGTGTTATTGTTTTTGGGGTTTGTTTTGTTTTGTGTGTGTGTGTGTGTGTTTGTGGGGGGGGGGGGGGGGGAGGGGGGTTTTTTGGTTGGGGTGGGTGGTGGTGAAAGAGAGAGAAGAAGAGGAAAAAAGGGAGGAAAGAAAGGAGTTACGAGAGGGGGGGGGTTTGTTTACAAAAAATTTATTCTGGGCCCTGCTTAGTTTTATTAGACCTTGTGTGTTGTGGGGGGTGTGGTGTGGTGTGTGTGTGTGTGGGGAGGGGGAAGAGAGAGAGGGAGGAAAAGGAGGGAGAGGAGAGGAGGGGGAGAGAGGAGAGGGGAGAGGAAGAAAAAGGGGACAGACAGACGACAGGACAGACAGACAGAAGCAGACAGACAGACGGGACAGACAGACAGAAGAGCAAAAGAAGGCGACAGACAGACAGAAAGAAGAAAGAAGAAAAGAAAAAGATACAGAAGGGTGTTGTTGTTGTTTACTAAAAAGTTTATATCTAGCTTAGTTATATTGATCCTTTGGTGTGTATGGTGTGTGTGTGTGCGCGAACGGCGCGGGTGGGGTGGTGACCACACGCGTACGACACTTTCCCTGGTTTGCCCATGTATTAATGCTTTGGGGGTTCGGCACTGTGTAGCTATTTTGGAGACCTCCTTTTTAAAAACTCTCTGGCTACGCAAAATCTTAATCGGGGGGTGGGCGATCCCCCACGGCAAACCCAATTTCGATAACTCTAGGGCAGGGAGGAGAAAGGGGGCTTTGATGGTGGCCCTGTCACTTGTGGACTTGTTTTTGCCGCTTTGTTGTCACGGCTCGTGTTGTCTAGAAAATTTTTGGTGTGTTGTGACCATGGGATTGTTTTTTATGTTGCAAATGTAGGATATTTTTTGCCATTTTCCCTTTTCATGAACTTGATTTTCCTGGGTGTAGAGAAAAGTTGTGATGAAGGTGATAAGGATATTGTTTTTTTTTTTTTCAATGTTATTTTAATTTCGTTACTGTTTTAAAAAGTTTCCTTTTTTTCATGTTTACGGGCTAATAATTATTTAAACCCCCGCTCTTGAGTTTGGTATGCTCTGCCCAAAATGCTTGGCAACACAGTGATAAGATGTAAGATGAATACGGGATGTCCTGTATACAAGTACAGTCTAAAGGGGAAGTACGTACGAAGTACAGTACAGTTTAAATAAGTATAGTATAGTATTTTTGTTTAGTATTGTTAGTATGTTGTATAGTATAGTATGTATAGTTTTTAGTTAGTTTTGTATACTCCAGTCATTTTGTATACAGACCTTTTTATGTATGCATACAAAACAAAAAAATATAATTTTATATTGTTTATGTTTTTTTATATATTTTATACATGTACATAGCTAGATCTAAAAACACACACACAACCACCACAACAAAAAAAAAAAAATATTATATTATTATATATATATTAAAAAACATGTACGAAAAACACTGTACCACACTACAAAAATTATACCAACGCAAAAACAAAAATCACACACACCCAAAAACCCCCCAACCACAACACTTACACCCATCAAAACCCCACCACACCACCCCCACCACCCCACCCACACCAAAAACACCACCACACACTAAAACCCACACCCCACCCCCCCCCACTCACACTCACCACCACACACAAACACACACACCACCACACACAAACACACCCACACAACACACACACAAAACACCAACACCCACACCACAAAACACAAAACACAAAGTTAAAAAAACAATCTCCCCTCCACCATCACACAACCAACACAAACCTACCCCTTTTCTGTAAGCACTTGACAACCCCATAACAAACCAACCCCCCGTCCAAAAAATTTCCAATTAGAAACACAAACAACTAGGCCTATATCTTCAAATCTTTTTAAAAAACATTTAAAATTTTATTTTCAAAACTTGTCACCTTCTCGTTTGTGACTAAAATCCTTTGGCCCCAATGGCCAACCATGCTATAAACAAATGAAAGGTTTATAGTCGTCCTCGGTAAGGGACACTAAACTTACGAGCTGTCCCAAATGGTTTTTGGCAAGTAAAAATTCCCGACACCGGGGGTAACGGGCGGTAAGGGTGGGGTGGGTTATGGTCAATTTATTCTTCAAAGGACGGGGGAACAATTTTCGGAAAATTAAATTCCTTTCTCCACTAGGCCCCTCCCGTCTTTAGAACAAATTTCCAGCCTAAAAATTTGGTCCGGACTGAGATCTGAAGCTACGTGAAGGGAAAAGATTGTGGGGATTTGGGGAAAAGGAAGAGAGAGAGAGGGGAAAAGGAAGGGGGAGGGAGGGGGAGGAGAGGGGGGAGAAGGGGGGGGGGGGGGGGAGGAAGGAAAGGGGTTAAAAGGGGGGGGAGGGGGAAGGGGGGGAGGAGAGAGGGGAAAGGGGGAGGAGGAGAGAGAGAGAGAGAGAGAGAGGAAAGGAAGGGAGGGGGGAGGAGGGGAAGAGGGGAGGGGGGGGGGGGAAAAAGGGAAAAGGAAAAGGAGGGATGGGGGAGAGGGGGAGGGGGGAGAGAGGGGAGAGGGGAGAGAGAGAGAAGAGAGAAGAGAGAAGGTGGTAGGCTAATAATAAATATGGAGGGAGAGGGGAGATTTGTGGATTTTCCCTGTCCCATATAAACTTAGGGACACGGTGGGTGACGTCATCCTCCCGTAACCGGAACGCAGGTACGGTATTTGGGTTTTTTCCCTTCGTTACCCCTTTTTTGGGCCCTCTGTCATCTGTCTCCCTTTTCCCCTTTGTCTTTTTGTTTTTTCTCTGTCTGTGTGTTGTGGTCTTTTTCTCTGTCTTGTCTCTGAGTCTTTTTTTTCAGTCTTTTTCCTTACTATACTATTTTACTACTACTACTATACTACTCTTTTAAAACTACTACTATACTACTACTATATACTATACTATACTATTTATTTTCTAATCTATTCTATACTACTATACTAAATGGAATTTTATAGGTTTATCGGGAAAAAAACAAATCAAATTTTGGACCTGTTGTAGTCCTTCCTCCTCTATTTTTAAAAGGGTTATAAAAAAAAAAACTTTATCTGTTCTCTCGTGTAGCGTTGAAGGCAGTTAGTTATATTATATTATTATTTTATTATTTTTTTTTTTCTGCTTTAGATATTGGTTGCGATTTCCCGTTGGCCCCCACGGTCCAGGGGGGGACACGGGAGGGGAAAGGTGAAGGAAAATTAATTTTTTCCCCTTCTTTTCTTCTCGGTGTCTGTTACCTGTCTGCCCGTCTGTTTCTGTTTTGCGCTGTTTCTGTCGTTGTTGTCTGGTTTTTATCTGTTTTTTCTCTGTCTCTGTCTCTGTCTTTTTCCCGTTTTTGTTTGTTGTCTCTTTTTCTGTCTGTTGTTGTCTGTCTGTCCTGTCTGTCTGTCTGTCTTTTTTCTGTCTGGTCTGTTTCTGTCTGTCTCTTTTCTCCCCTCTTCTCTCTCCCCTTTCCTTTTTCTCTCTTCTTCTCTCTCTCTCTCTCTCTCTCTCTCTTCTCGTCTGTCTTGTCTCTTCTGCCTTACTCCCCACCTTTCCCCTTTTTTTT
Organism: Stramonita haemastoma; assembly: GCA_030674155.1. NCBI lineage: Eukaryota > Metazoa > Mollusca > Gastropoda > Neogastropoda > Muricidae > Stramonita > Stramonita haemastoma. The sequence goes on along the minus strand of JASPKP010003005.1, from coordinate 17,613 downwards.
AAAATTTGTTATTAAACCTTTTTTTTTACCCTATTGCTTTACTTTTTGTCTGTCTGTCTGTTGTTTGCCGTCTGTCTCGCTCTCTTTCTCTCCTCATTTCTGTTTCTCTTCCCTCTCTAAACCTCTCCTGTTCCTTTTCTCTTTTTCATCCCATCACCTTTTTAATTTCTCTATCTGTGTGTTGTTCTGGTCTTTTTTTCTGTTTCTGTTTGTGTTTTGTGTTTTTTGTTTTGTGGTTTTGTTTTGTTTTTGTGTGTTTTTGTGTGTTTTGGTTTTGTGCGGGGTTTTTGTGTGGGTGTGTGTGTGTTTTTTGTTGGGGGGTTTTGGGGGGTTTTTGTTGTCTTTCTTCTTTCTCTTCTCTCTTTTCTCTTTTCTCTCTCTCTTTTTCCCCTTTCCTTCTCTTCTCTCTCTCTTTCTTTTCCTGTCTTCGTCACTCAAGAAAAATAATTCATTTAAAAACATTTTTTCTAGCCAAAAACGCGTTGGAAATTTTTTTATTATTATTATAATATAAAAAATATTTTTTATATAATATTTATAAAATATATATATATATATATATATCCTTATTTTCAACTATGTGTTTTTGGGTAGAAAAAATTTTTTTTTTCTATGAGGGGGTTTTTTTACAACCCCTTTTCCCTTTGTTTGGCTCTCGAGTTTTGGGTGTTTTTTTTGTTTTTTTGGGGAAAGGGGTATGCGTGATTTTCCCCCTTAAAATGTTCTGTGTGCCTGTCACGAGGCAAAAAAGCCCCTAAACACAACCAACACAAAAAAAACAAAGAACAAGAGCGAAAAAAACCCGCTGTGTTCCTTATTATACCCCTGGGTTTTGGTATAAAGCTCTTTCCTCCCCTTCATTCTTCGGGACGATCAGTAAACATCTTTAAACCCAAGAAAAAACAATCAGGGAAACCGGCCGGTTTCCTCTCCCCCCCCTTTCCTCCCCCCCCCCTTCCCCCGCTTTTCTACCCCCCAGGTTTAAAATTTGGCTTGACAGCAGCAAATTTATTTTAAAAGATTTTTATACGCAGTTTTATGTTCGCTCAAATGCAAGTTGCATGGAATGCTTGTGTGTGTGGGGGGGGGGGGGGGGGGGGGGGGGGGGTTTGTGTGTGTGGGGGTTTGTTTTTGTGGTTTTGGGTGTGTGTGTGGGTGTTGTGTTGTGTGGGTAGGTGTGTGTGTTTTTTGGGTGGGGTGGGGTTTTTTGTGTGTGTTTTTGGTGGTGTGGTGTGTGTGTGTGTGTGCGTGTGTGTGTGCATGTGTGTGTATGAGATTGAATGGTATTACTCATATAATTTTTTGTTTGAGGGGTTAACTTTTTTCAGATTGTCTTGAGTAAGCCGAATTTTTAAACGCAGAAAGTATGAATAAGGGGGGAAAGTGAAAGAAATGGCACGCACGCACACACCACAAACCCCATAAACAAACACAACACACCACACCAAAACACACCACACCACACACACAAACACCACACAACACACACAAACACACCCCTCACACACGCACGGGGACAGACACAAAACCAACACCACAACAAAAGAACAAAAGTACTAACCGCGATGCAACACATTCTGTCTGTTTTGTCTGTCAGTTGTTGCGCCTGTCTGTTTTCTGTTTGTCTGTTTTCTTTTTTTTTTTTTTTAACCCTTTATTCACACACTCTCCTCTTTATTCCTACTCCCTGATCCCCAAATTCATCCCAATTCACATGTTACATCAAAGTTCACAGAAAAAAGTACCAAAACAAAAGAAAAAAAAAAAAGAAAAGATGAAAAAAGAAAACCCACAAAACCCCCCTTCCCCACACACCAAACAACACACACCCCAAAACACAACCCGGCGCCACAAACACACACAAAAACCAAAACAGAACACCACAACATACACATACAAACACCCCCACGGCGCGCGCGCGAAACACACAACAACAAAACACAAAAACCAAACAACACCCCCAAAACACCCCACCCACACACCCCAAACAACACCACACCCACCACACACCCCCCACCACCACCACCCCCCCACCAACACACACAAAAACCAACACCCCCCACCACCACCCACCCCACCACCACCCACACCCCAACCACCCCACACCCCCCCCCCCCCAAAACAACAAAACACACCAACAACACAAACCCCCCCCCCCCCCACCCCCACACAAAACACACCACCACACCCACCCCCCCCACCACAAAACCCCAACACACACACAACACAAACACCAACACAAAAACAACACACACAACAAAAAACAAAACACACCCCCAAACCACCCCCCCACCAAACCCCCCCCCAACCCCCCCCCCCCCCCCCCCCACACACAGAAAAACCCTCAACAGTAAAAAACCCGTGAGTGACAAGACTAAATTTGCAAGATCTTTTCGTTCACATGGGGTTGCCTAGCATAGCATGAACCCCTACTGTGTGACAAGTCCCCGTGACAGTAATTTGCGTAACCCTAAAGCAAAAAAACCCTGGCATTTGGCTAGGTATTAGCCACACACTTGATGAAAGAAAGCAGAAGGGGGAGGGGTGGGGAAGGGGGGGAGAGTGGGGGGAGGGTTTGGGGGGGGGGGAGGAAGGAGGGGGGAGGGGAGCAGCCCGGGGCCCGAACTAAGGACAAAGACAAAGGGAAAAAAGGCGGGAAAAGGGGTTTTGGGTGGGGAGGGGGGGGGGGGGGGGAGAGAGGAGAGAAGAAGAGAAGGAAAAGGAAGAGAGAGAGAGGGAGAGAGGGGGAGGAGAAAGAGGAAGAGAGGAAGAGAGAGGAGAGGAGGGGGGGAGAGGGAAGGGGGAGAGAGAGTGGGGGAGAGGGGGGGGAAGAGAGGAAAAGATAGGAAGGAAGAGAGGAGAGAGAGAGAGGAGAGAGAAAGAGGGGAGAGAGGGAGGATACAGAGAAGAGGGCGAAACGAAGAAACAGAGACGAGAAGAGGGGAAGAGAAAAAGAGGGAGAGAGGAGGGGGTGGGGAGAGGATGAGGAGAGGAGAGAGGAGGAGAGAAAGAGAGAGAAGACACCCCAAAAAACAACAAAAACCACACAACACAACAGACACGACACAGACAGGGCAGAACGACAGGACGAGACAGAGACAGACAGACAGAATCTACAGCGACAGAAATGACAGACAGGGGCTGAGTGTTGGAGGTGCGGGGCCACGTGCTACTGGCAGTTTGTCAGGCAGCAGCGCGCGCAATGTAAAAAAAATAGCAACAAGGCTGTAAAAAATAACAGACATGCAGTAGAAAATAGTATAAAGTTGTAGTTGTAGCAGGAAGCAGCAGAAAAGGGAGAGTGTAAAGAATTGTTGTAAGCAGAACAGAAAGTTGGAAAATACAGCCAGCGTGTAGTAATAGTAGTGTGGGTTAGAGTTGAGTTGTAGGGGAGAAAGGAGAGCAGTAAGGGGGAGTAGTTTATAGTGTGATTTAGTAGTAGTAGTGTAGTAGTAGTAAGTTTAGAGAGTAGAGGCATGTAGAGTAGGGGAGTGGGAGGGTGGGAGTGTGTTGTTGTTGTAGGAGAGAGAGGAGAGGGGAAGGTAGTTTTTAGTATTTGTAAAATTAGAAAGTATTTGGGTTGTAGTGTATTTGGTAGAATAGTTTTTAGTAGTAGCGCAGCAGTTGCAGCAGCTAGCAGCAGAAAGTAATAGTAGTGGAAATTTGTAGTAGAAATTTGTAGTTTTTGTATTTAGTAGTAGTAGTAGTATTTGTTTTGTAGTGTATTTATATTTTGTATTTGTAGTAGTATTTGTTGTAGTCGTCTTTCGTCGTCATCTTTTCGTCGTCGTCGTCGTAGTATAGTATTTAAAAATGAAAAGTAGTGTATTTGTAGTAGTACGTAGTGGGGAGTAGTGTATTTGTATTTAGTAGTAGTAGTAGTGGGCAGCGAATCTAGTAGCTTTGGTAGCAGTAGCAGCAGCATAAACCCAATCACCCTTTTCTTTGCTTTTTATGGCCTGCTGACCAGGAAAACAAATAGAAGACGGGACAGACAGACAGACTGATAGATAGTTAGATGTTTAGTTAGATGGGATATTTTGATAGATAGATAGATTTTTTAAGATAGATAGATAGTTAAATAGATAGATATCCCAACTTTATGTTACAAAAAGATTTCTTCTGGGGAAAAATTGGTGCCCCTTCCCGGGGAGAGGGGCGTCCTCCACAATTTACAGCTTTTTACCCCATTTTTTTTTTTTTTTTCCCTTTTTTTTTTCCCTTTTCAGAGTGGCTTTTTTCGAAAAATTTTTTGCCAGGGTAAAACCCCCTTGTTCCCGGGGGTTTCTTTTTAGGGGTGCGCAAAAAAAAGATGTGAAAACCCCGGGACCTCGGTTTATCATTTTAACCCGGGAAAGGCCCTAACTTTCCTTCCCACCACTCAGGGTGTAATGGAGGGGGGAAAGTTTTGGGGCCCCAAACGGTATTTTAAGGGCTGTAAACCTCGAAAAAAATCAAAAAATTTTTAAAATTTAAAAAACTGTGAAAATTATTAAGGTGCTGCATTTTGGGACTTCGGGGATATTTTAAAAGTATGAAAAGAGAATAAAAAGGGGTTTTTGAAAAAAGTTTTTGGTTTGTGTGGGTGTGTGTGTGTGTGTGTGGTGTGTGTTTGTGTGTGTGTTGGTGTGTGTGGTGTGTGGGGAGAGAGAGAGAGAGAGGAAAAGGGGGAGAGAGGAGAGAGAGAGGGGCAAGGAAAGGGAAAAGGACAAGGACAATTGTTTTTAAGGTGAAAGTTTTTAAAACCCAAATTCATGGGGAAAGGGAAATAAAATTAAAAAAACCCCAAAAATCGAACCATAAAAAATTTCCCATCAAATAAATCGCAAATTGGGAAAACCCATATTCGGAAATGTTCAATAGTTGTATCATATCACCCCCCAAGGGGAAAAAGTACTAAACCCCACTGTCATTAGGGATAAATTATGGTTTTTATCATTAATTTTTTGTGGCAGAGATGTGTGTTGTGTATGGATCTGTCAAAACTTTTTTCGCTCAAAACCCGTTTAGCTGAATTTAATGCCCATTTTTTTCTTCGCTTTCAAAACCCCTGTCACTGGATCGGCCCATTTTCCCGATCAAATTGGGTTCAAAAAACGTTTCCGATTTTCCAAAAAATTTTTTTTTGGGAACAGGGGGGCCCGGCTTGGGTTGGTTGGGTTTAAGATGGGGGTTGGGCGGGTTTTTTTTCGTCCCTCCGGGCCCTTGCCCCGGGTTTTTCCTCTGCCCCGTCCCCTCTGTCCCGTCTGCCTTTTTTTCCCCGCTCCCTCTGTCCCGTCTCCGGGCCAGTGTCCACACGATGTGGGGGTTTGTCACGCATTCCTCAGAACCATGTCTTTCCCTTTAAACCCCATCCCACCATCGCTGTTTTTCGTAACACCCCGCGGGTTTGTTCACCCCAGCGAAAAATTTTCACTTTTGGGGCACTGTCACGACTGGGGGTTGGCCCGTAAGCCAGTTTTGTAAAAAAGGGGGTTTTTTGGGGCCAGAAAGGGGCATTGAAAGTGAAAAGTGGGGCCCCTTTCAAAACCCAAGGACTGTAAAATAGGTTTGGCCCAAAATTTTGGGGTTTAGGGGAAATTTTTCCCTTCTGTATACATTATTTTTTTGGAGGCGTGGGGAAAAAGGCCCAAGTGGAGACGAAATATTTACTTCTTGTTTTTTGCATTCGATTTAGAATTTTTAAGTTTTCTTTTTTCTCCCTTTGCCCCGGGCCCCATTTGGGGCTTGCGGCTTTTCTTCCTGTAACGGCACTGTATTTTGAAATGAAGACTGTGTTTTCACTGGGGGTTGCGGGGTTTTTGGTTGTTAGGCGCAGAACAACCATTTTTTGTCTTTCCCTACCATTTTTTTTAAAAATGACAAAACCCCCTTTATCTTGTAAAAGGGGGCTTTTCCCGAATATGCTCCAGAGCGAAGGCAAACTACCATGGCTACTTTTCCTTGTTTTTGTAAAAAACCCACAAATTTTTAAACGCAGTTTTTTAAAAATTTCCCCGCCCTTTGCGGGTTTGGGCCAAAGGGAAAGGGGAAGTCCCCAGAGGAAAAGAGAGAGAGGGGAGGGGAGAGAGGAGAGAGAAAAGGGGAGAGAGAGAGAGGGGGGAAAGAGGAAAGGAGAAAAGGGGAGAGGAGAGAGAGAGTTAAAGAGAGAAAAGGAAAGAGAGGAGAAAAAGGGGGAAAAAGGGAGAGGGGAGAGAGAGGAGGGGGGAGGAGGAGAGAGAGAGAGGAGATGAGAGAGAGAGGAGGGGGAAGAGAGGAGGAGGAAAACACCAAACACTCACACACACAACCCAACACACACACACCACCCCACACACACCACACCAAAACACACACACACACACCCCCCAAGACGCAAAAAAGAGGGAAAGAAGACAGAGAGCAGACAACAGGTGACGAGCTTAAGGTCGAGATTGTTGTGTAGTTCGGGGTGAAAAGATCAATCAGGGGAAAAACTGGGGGGGAAAAAGGGGGGGAAGGGAAAAAAGGGAGTTGCGGGCGGAAGGGAGGAGGGAAAAACAAGCTGAAAAAAAAAGAGAAGCGGGAAACAAGAAAAGATGGAACGACTATACCAGGGATGGCGGTTAAAATTTATAATAGAAAAAATAAAGAGATAAACGCTTTTTCCCTAAAGAACTTAAACAAGATGGGACAAAAGAAACCCAAACCGACCCGATGTCTGAAAAAGAGAGAGAGGGGAGGTGAGAGAGAGAAGGAGAGAGGAGTGAGAGAGGGAGATGAGAGAGAGAGGGGGAGGGAGAGATGAGAGGGAGAAAGGGGGTGGGGGGGGGCGGGGGGGGGGGAAGAAGAAAAAAGGGGAAGAAAAGAAGAAGAAAATAAAAGGAAAAGAAAAGAAGACAGAGAAGGGCAGGAAGAGACAAGCCCCCAAACGGTGGGTGTGTTTTGTGTTTTGTGTGTGTGTGTGTTTTTTAGAGAGGGGGAGGAGAAAATGAGAGAGGGAGGAGAGAGAGAGAGGAAGAAGGAGGAGAGAAATGGAGGGGGAGAGAGAGAGAGAGAGAGAGAGAGGACAGACAGACAGAAGGACAGACAGACAGACAGACAGAAGATAGTCAGACAGAAGACAGACATTCAGACAGAGAGAAGATAGATACAGACCTTCATATTTCCCTCTTATTCGTGCATAAACTCAGTCTCGCGAGTGTGTAGCTTTAGAAACAAAACAAAATATTAAAGCAGAAAACACAGAAAACAAAAACCCACAATGAGAAATACCTATGAATACAACACACACACAAACTAACACACAAAGTCACTTAAACAGGCCCCCAGGTAGTACCCCCGATCAGGGTCTAAAAAGATTATAAGCTGCTTTAAAAAAAAAAAAAAAGTACACAGAGTTCCAGACAATTTTCATGAAAGAAAAATTTTAAACTTTTATTAAAAAAAAAGGAAAGAACAAAAGGTTTTTCTTAAAAAAAACGTAGGTTTTAAAGAGATTTTAAAAAAAGAAAAATTTTTTTTTTAAAAAGGATTTCAAAAGAAAAATAAAAAAAATTGGGGAAAATTTTTAAGTTTTTTTGCCTAAAAAAAAAACCCAAAAAACCCCCACCCCCCCCAGCACAAAGAGCCTAGGACACGTTTTTTAAACGCGAGAGACTAAAAAATTTGCAACCAAGGAAAAGGCTGGTCCCAGCTGGCGCGCACATCGATCCCAAAAGATTGGAAAGGCCTTTGACAAACAGCCCTTTTCACAATGACGGACAAGATGGTTTCCCGATCGCAATTCCTGCAGCGAGGGCGACATTACAGACAAAGGCGTTAAAAGGTCATGTATTCGTTGTGTGCCCATGGCCCGGTGTTTCAGGAAGGAAAATAGGGTCCCACTGGGTTGGGCTCTTTCTGTGCCCCCTTTTTAAAGCGAGGTTGGAAGAAGTTCTCTCAACGCAAATTAACTCGTCTTTCCCATCAAAAGAGTGTCCCGCACGGAAAATAATTCTCTTTGATTTAAAATTCGATCGTCAAATTCGAATCGCGAAACGAACTTTTAAGAATAAAATTCTTATCTTTTCATCTATATGCATCCATAAAATAGCGAAAAAAACTCGTTAACCCCGACATTCTCGTCTGTCTGTCTGTCTGTTTCTGTCTGTCTGTCTGTTGTCTGTTGTCTTCTTCTTTTCTTTCCCCTCTCTTCTCTCTCTCTCTCTCTCTTTTCTCTCTTCTCTTCTCTCTTTTTCCCTCTCTCTCTCTATGGCATTGAGCATTTAAAAAAAAAAAGGAAAGAAAAAAAGCAAGTATTCAAAGAAAAATAGTAAGGTAAGAAAGCGTTGGGATTCATATGAAAGAAGTTTAAATAAAATTTTGACATAATGTGCATAAACACAACACGTGTGTGTGTGTGTGTGTGTTGTGGTTGTGTGTGTGTGTGTTGTGTGTGTGGGGGTGTGTGTTTTGTGTGTTTGTGTGTGTGGGTGTGTGTTGTTTGTTTTTGTGTGTGTGTTGTGTGTGTGTGTGTTTTTGTGTGTGTGGTGTGTGTGTGTGTGGTGTGTGGGGTTTTGGGTTTTTGTTTTGTGTGTAACATAATAAAGAACAAAAAAGCAAAACAAACATGAGCCCAAACATTTTTTGGAAAGTGACGTAAAACAAATAAAAAAAAACCAAAAACGACCCGGGTTAATTCCTTTTGGGGGGGATTTTTCCTCTGGAGTTAACATCAGTACCGCTCCCTTCCCAAAGTTTTCGGTGAGACTATAAACCCGAGGCCCCCGTGTGAAAAACGCAGCGAACATTTGCGCACACGTTAAACCTTTTCCGCTTTTTAAGAGTAGGCCTTGGTTGCCGGTGGGAACGTGACAATTTTTACAAAAACGCATCCAACGGGGACTTGATGTAAAAAAAAGATATGGGGGCTTATTCCTTTTTCCCTCGATATAAAAAATAATAGAAAAATAGTTTAACCCCCCCATACATTCCTACATGTTCAGGTTTCCCCTTCCCTTCACCTATCCTTAGTCCTTTGTCTCTTAGGGACCCCGATAAAAGATTTTCAACCAGCTTCCCCCCACTCTCTGTGCGTGCCCCTCTGCTTTCTACAGCACAGCGTAAGCTACACTTTTTTTAGGTGCTTTTGCAAAACAAACCCAAACCCATTTTGTCTAAGGATTCGATCCCCGTTTTGTTGTTGCGATACCCCCGAAAGGAAGGGAAACGAACACATTTTCCCCGAGGAGCCTACCCTCTTTTTCGCGCGAATAAAAGCGATTTTAAAGTGCGAAGAAAATCTAGGGGGCTTATCTAAACGTTTGTCAAACGTGGGTGGCAAAAACCCCCCCTTGCGGCCCTGCAAATTGCAAGTGGAGTTGTCAACTATTGTCGGATTTAAAAAAACATTGCTAAAGGGTTGGGTTTAGGGGAGTGGGGGGGGGGGTGGGGGTGGGGGGTGGGTAGGTGTTTTTTAGGGGTTTTTTTTGGGGGGGGAGGGGGAAGGGGGGGGGGGGGTTTTGAAAAACCAAAAATAACCGTGTTTATCTATGATAATTGTTCTTGTTAGGTTGGGGGTTTTGGGATGGAAAACTTGCGTAGGTGTGTTTCTTTCATGTCTCGCTCCTACTTCCCTGCAATCACTATCTCTATAAAAAATTTTTTTTTTTTAAAGCGAGAAATCAAGAAAAGGGCCAGCAACAAAAATGCAAAAAAAGGGAATCCCCTTACAACACCCCCACCCCCCCACAACAACAAACAAAACAACAAAAGTAAAAAACAACAACAAAACAACAACAAACACCCACCCCCAAAACCGAAAACAGCAAAGGGATCAACAAGCAGAGAAAAAAAAAAAAAAAAAAAAAACCAAAAAACCATCCACAAAAAAACAGCCTGATTACCCGGCTAATAAAATTTGTCTGAAACCCTCTTAAAAACCCTTTGACTTCCCCCCCCCATCCCACTTTAACTCCTCCCACTCTCTCCTCCCCTCCCTTTCCCCCTTCCTCCATCCCCCCCCCTTCCCCTTCCTGCCCCTTTAGCTAAAATGGGCAGCCTAAAAAGGAATTAATAAGATTAGCCTAAAAAAAGGAAAAAGGAAAAAAAAAAAAGAAAAAAAAGGAGGCTAAACCACTGATGTTAATGACTTACCATCTACTTAATTTATAGGGTGGCCTCTCTTGTCTCTCTTTTCGGCTGTTGTCTGTCTGTCTGTTTTCTGTTTTCTGTTTTCTTTTGTCTCTGTCTGTTTTTGTCTTTTCTTTTTCTTTTTCTGTCTTTGTCTGTTGTTTTCTTTTGTTTTCTGTTTTTCTGTTTCTTTGTTTTCTGTCTCTTTTTCTTTTTCTTTTTTCCTCTCTTCCTCTTCTCTCCTCTCTCTCTCTCTCTTTCTCTTCTTTGGGGTGGTGTAAAAAATAAAAAAACCACATGGGCGCTTTTTATTTCCTCGAAATAAAGAATTGATTTGATTGTTTGTTGATTGATTCTTTTTTGTTTTTTGTTTGTTTGTTTGTTTGTTTGTTTGTTTGTTTTGTCTCTTTCTTTCTTTCTTCTCTTCTCTCTCTCTCTCTCTTCTCTCTTCTCTCTCTCTTCCTTCTCTCTCTTCTTCTTCCTCCCCCTCTTTTCTTCTCTCTCTTTTCTTTTTTTTTTCCCTTCTGTTTTATGCCATCTTTTCATCCTTTCCCCCCAAATCCCCCCCCTATTCACCCCCCCCTTCTGTCATTTTTTAGAACTCGAGCAAACCAAAGAACAGAACCGAGGGGGGGGGGGTTGGGGTTATGGGGGGGGGGAGGGGGGAGGGGGGTGGTGGGGGGGGGTGGGGGGGGGGTAAGGGGGTGGTGGAGAGCAGTGACTTGTTAAAATTGTTAAGTTAAAAAAGGAGTTGGTTCATCAAGAGTGTCAGGCAAAAAAAGAGATAAAAGGGGACTATTAGGTTGTCCCTTGTTTTTTTTTTTTTTGGTTTATGGGAGGGGGGAGCTTTGTTTGGATACTCTTGTTGGTTTTTTTCCTCTGTGGTATTCTGTGTATATTTTTTTATTGTCTTTGGTTCTGTTGTGGTGGGGGGTTGTGTGTGTGTGTGGGTGTCTCTCTCTCTATCTCTCTCGGTTGTTGTGTGTGTGTGGGGGGGGGGGGTTGGTGTAGGTGGCGGGGGGAAGGGGGGGGGGGGGGGAAGGGGGGGGGGAAGAAAAAGAAAGAAAAAAAGAAGAAGAAAGAAGGAAGAAAAGAAGGAAAAAGGAAAAAAAAAAGAAAAAAAGAAAAAGAGGAAAAGGGAAGGAGAGGAAGGAAAAGGGGAGAAGGGGAGAGAGAGAGGGAGGAGAGGGGAGAGGGAGAGAGAGGAGGAAAAAGGGGAGAGAGGAGAGAGGAGAGGGAGAGAGAGAAGAGGGGAAAGAACGACAGACACAACAACAAAACAACAACAACAACAAACAACAACAACAACAAAACAACACAAAGGGGGGCAAAGTGAGAAGAGACAGACAAGAAAGATTCTGTGCTATCCCAAAGTGTATAATCCAGTGCCACAAAAAACCCTATTAGTGCTTGAAAAAATCTAATTTAGAAATAAAAACCAAAAGGGGGGGGGGGGGGGGGGGGGGGGGCCAATGTCAAAGAAGAATTGCGTAGAAGAAAAAATTGCAAAAGAAAAAAAAATAGCCAAAAAGAAGACAAAAAGAATTGGAAAGAAAAAAGAATTGCGAGGGAGAAGAATTGCAAAGATGAAAAATTGCGAAGATGAAGAATTGCGAAGAAAGGAAAAATTTCCCGAAGAAAAAAAAATTGCAAAGGAAAGAAGAATTTAGAAGGAAAGAATGGAAAAAAAGGGGCCCGGAAAAAATAAATTGGAAGAAGAAGATTGCTAAAAGGAGAATTGCAAGATATGAAAATTGCAAAGAAAAAGAGATTTGAAAAGAGGAAGAAGATTGCAAAGAAAAAGAAGGGAAAAATTGTTTTCCAAGAAGGAACTGGAAAAAAAAGAATTGCAAAGAAGGAGAAAAAGAAAAATTTCGAAGAAGAGGAGAAGGAAAAGGAGAAGGAGGAAGGGAGGAGGGGGAGGAAAAAGGAGGAGAGGAGAAAAGAAAAAGAAGAAGAAGAAGAAAAGAAGAAAGAGAGAGAAAAAAGAAGAAAAAAAAAAAGGGAAAAAAAAGAAGAAAAAAGGGAAAATCCACCCCCCCCTTTAAAAAAATAAAACCCAAAAAAAAAAACCAAAAAAACCCCCAAAGCCTGGGTCAGGAAAAATTTTAAAAAAAGGGGGGAAGAAAACTCACACAAAACGAGAAAGCAAAAAGAATTTGACCCACCGCCCACGAAAAAAAAAAAAAATTTAGAAATTGAATCAACTGAATTCCCCCCCCCTCCCCCCCAAAACCAAAATCTACCCTTCATTCTTGTTTGTTCTATTTTTGCATGTGGAGGAGGACTCCCCCCCAAAAAAAATGGCCGACTATCACGTGGTGACAGGGCCAGGCCCCAACGAGGGAAGGGGGTAGTTTCATCTGGCATTTAAAAGGGAAAGCAGGGGTTTTTTGGGGGGGTTTTGCCTTTTACATAATTGGCTTGGGTTTCGAGATGACGAGTTTCACCAGTTGATCGAAAAGGGGGAACAAAGGGAATTTTTTGTTAAAGGGGTTTTTGGTAATACTTTTGTCGGCTAGGACTGGTCGGGGGAAAGAATGCTAATCAAAAATATTTCGTTTTGTGTTTCTTTTTGGGTGGGGGGGGTGGGGGTGGGGGTTTTGGGGAGGTTTAGTTTCGTTTTCTTTGTATGTTCAATTTTGCTTGTTTTTTCTTTTGGGGTAAAGATTCTTTGGTTCTCTTCCCTCCTCTTTTTTGTTCAAAAAATAAATGATAAGTTTTTTGTTTTTTTAAAATTTTGTTTTTTTTTTTTTTGTGGTTAAAACTTTTTTTGTGGCAGAAATCTCTTTTTTTCTCTTCCCTTTTTCTTCTTCTTCTTCTTCTTCTCTTCTTCTTTCTCTTCTCTTCTTCTCTTTCCTTCCTGTCTGCTGCTTTGTCGTTTTCTTGTTGTTGTTGTCTTTTTTCTCTTTTTGTTTTTCTTCTTCCTCTGTCTTGCTTTTTTTTCTTCTCTCTCCCTCGCTTTTTTTCTTTTTTTTCCTTTTTTTCTTTTTTCTCCTCTCTCTTTGTTTTTTTTCTTAATTTTTGCTCTTTTTTTTTTTTCCCTTTCTTTTTCTCCCCCTTTTTTTTTTTTTCTTTTGTCCCTTCCTTTTTTTTTTTTTTTTTTTTTTTTTTTTTTCTTTTTCTTTCTTCCTCTTCTTTTTCTTTTTCTCTTTCTTTTTTCTTTCCTTTTTTTTTTTTTCTTTCTTTCTTTTTTTTTTCCCTTTTTTTCTTTCTTTTTTTCCCCTCCTTTTTTCTTTTTCCTTCTTTTTATTTTTTTTCCTTTTTTTTTTCTTTCTTTTTTTTTTTCTTTCTTTCTTTTTTTTTTTCTTTCTTCTTTTTTTTTCTTTCTTTCTTTTTTCTTTTTTTTTCTTTCTTTTTTTTTTTTCTTTCTTTTTTTCTTTCTTTTTTCTTTTTTTCTCTGTTTGAATATTCTTCCCTTTAAAAAAAAACCCCAAAAAACAAGTACACTTTGATTTATTTTTACTTTTAAAAAAAAAATTTAATTTTTAAAGGGGGAGGGAAAAAGAAGGAAAGGGAAGAAAGAAACTTCCGCCTTTTCAGCAAAAAAGCCCGGAACCTCAAGATGAGAGAGAGAGAAAGAGAGTGAAGGAGAGGAGAGAGAGAGAGGAGAGAGAGGAGAGAGAGAGAGAAGAGAGGGGGAGAAGAGAGAGAGAGAGAGTAGAGGGGGAGAGGGGAGAGGAGGAGAGAGGAGAGAGAGGGGTGGGGGAAGAGGGATGAGAGAGGGGGGGAGGGGGGGGGAGGGAAGGGAGAGAAAAGAAGAGAGAGAGAGGTCTTAAACTCGGAAATCGATTTTAACGTAAAGGGCCCCGGCCTGTATACAAGAAGACACATTTTGACAGAAAAAAATAAAAGCAAAACAATCAACAAAAAAAAGTTTTTCATGAATTATTTTCCAAAGAAAAAACTACTTCAAATTTTTGTACACCAATTAAAATTAACTGGTTCTCTGGGTTTCAGAGTATAAAAAATAATTACATACCCAAATGTCATGTCTAATGGCAAACATTTTCACTATTAGGGGGAGAGAGAGAGAGGGAGAAGGGGAGGAGGAGGGGGAGAGAGAGAAGAGGAGAGAGGGAAGAATGAGAGAGAGCGAGGATGAGGAGAGGAGGAGGGGGAGGGGGGGTAGGGGGGGATGGAAAAGACCAAAAAACAGAGCAATTTGGTCAAAGGGTTTTAAAAAAAAAAAGCAGGTTAGGTCTTTGCTTTGTTAGTGCATTGTGCATTTTCAATGGCAACAGTTATACGTTTTGAAAAGGGAAATGTGTGTGTGTGTGTGTGTGTGTGTGTGTGTGTGGGTTTTTTTTGGTGTGTGGTGTGTGTGTGTGGGGGGGGGGGGGGGGGGGGGGGAGAGAGAGAGAAAGAGGAGAGGGAGAGGAGTGGGGGGGAAGGGGGAGAGAGAGAGAGAGAAAGGGGGTTGATTGATTGTTTATTCTTTTATATCGAGGTACTGGGAATAACATATGGCTTTTTTACATCCGTCCCCGTGTGTATGCAGTTTGTAATGTCTCTGTTCCAAACCCCGGACACGATGGCCCACTTTTACGAAAAGGGAAAAGGATTTAAGTGTGGCCCAAGAGTTCTGGTGCGTTCGCCCAGGGCCTTGGTTTAAGTCTCATCGAAGGGCTTTTGGGGAGAGGGAGTCGCATGATGTTAACTCGGAGAAAAATCTCGACCCGGGCTCGAGCCCGGGTCGTCAAATTGCCGCGCAATTTTGACCCTAGGTATCCTCCCAGTGAGAGAGAGAGGGGAGAGAGAGAGAGGGGGAGAAGAAGGGGAAAAGAAGGAAGGGAAAGGAGAGATTGAGGAGAGAGAGAGGAGAGATTTGGGGAGAGAGGAGAGGAGAAGAGAGACAGACAGAACAGAAGGGGAAGACAAGGGACGACAGACGACAGACAGAAGACAGAAAACAAGACAGAAAAAAAACAAAAAGACAGAGGACGAAGCAGAGAGGAAAGAGAGAAAGAGAAAAAGAAGAGGACAGAGAAGACACAGACACCAAAAGACAGAGGACAGGACGAGAGGGCAGAGAGCGCGCAACTTTAGCCAGGGCAGCCCCAAACACAGGGAATGCAGACACAGGAGGGAAGAGAGAAATACTGTCAAGGGAAAGGAAGAGCTAAAAGGGAAAGGGTTTTGTCCGCAAGCACAGAAACCCAAAATCTCTTCCGACAGATGTTTCTTGGACCCCCCCAGGTTTTTAAATTGACAGATCCCCTAAGACTACACATCACCCCCCCCCCTTCCCCCCCAAAAAGCACAACCACACCCCACACACAAAATACACTCACTCCCACACAATACACCAACAACACACGACACTTACACTTACACACACACACACACACACACACACACACACCACACACACACAAACAACAAAACACAACAACACAACACAACACACACACAAAACTCACACACACACACACAACACACACACACACACACACACACCAAAACACACACACACACCCCCCCCCCCCCCAAAACACACCCCCTAACACACCCCCACTACCCCCCCCCCCCCCACACACCCCCTTTCTGCACCCCCCCCATTTTTATTTCTGAACCCCAAAGCCAAAAAAATTTAAAATTTATATAACCCTATTTTCTCTTTTCTTTTCTTACTCTCGGCTCAAATCTTACGCCTTTAAAAAAAAGAGCCAGGGGGAAAATAAAAAGAATGCTGGGTCATTAAAAGGAGGGTGGGGGTGGGGGGAGGGAGGGGGGGGGGGGAAGAGAGGGTGGGGGGGGATGGGGTGGGACTCCTTGGAATTCGTACAAAAAAGGGACAAACCCCATGCAGACTAATATGGCTTCTTAAAAATCACCAGGGTTTTCAATCAAGCCCCCCGGGAGCGGGTTTTGCTTGTTGGATAGGAAAGTAGACTTTGGATAATGCAGTAATGGATTTTTGTGGGGGGGGGGGGGAAAGATGTGGGGGGGGGGGGGTTTTATGGTCATTGTTTTTTTTAATGGGGTTATGTTTGGTATAGGTTTTGGCCCCTTCAAGGCGATAGTTTGAAAAGATATATAGATATATAGTTATATAGTTAGTAGATAGTTAGATAGATAGATAGAAAAAGATAGTTAGATAGATAGTTTAAAATGGGGAATAAAAATAGAGAGCTGGGGAGGGGAAAGGGGGAGAGCTGGGGAGGGGGAGAAAGAGGGGGGGGGGGTTTAGGGGAGGGGAGAGAAGAGGGATGAGGAGAGATTGGGGGAAAAATGGGGGGCCAAAGGGGGGGTTGGGAAGAGAGGAGCGGGGGAGGAAGGGGGGGAGAGAGGGGGGAGGGGGGAGGGGAAGGGGGCAAAAGGGGGAAAAAAGGGGAAAGGGGAACCAAGTAAAAGAAGAAGGGACAAAAAACAGAGAGAAAAAAAAAATTAAAAAACAAAAAACAGAGACAAAAAGGACAAAAGACAGAACAGGGGACGGGACAGACAGAAAACAAGAGACAGAGACAAAACAGAAAAAGAAAACGACAAGAGACAGAGGGACAAAAAACGACAAAAACAAAACTGACAGACAGAAAAAAATTATAAACATGTGCCACACAGAAAAGACACCCCACAAAAAAACCCCAAAACACACATACAACACACTGAAAGTTTAGAAATACAATAAATGAAAGCATGAACACACACACGGGGCCCCACGCATGCAGGACACAAACCACATAACAACTACAACACTTCCCCTACACACACAAAACACTACACCCATTACATTTTTACATTACACAAAACTACCCCACACCACAAAACCACCACACTTTAAAACCACACCCCCTTACACATACATTAAAAAAACCCAAAACCCTACACAAAACGCACTAAAAAAACAAACAAAAACACACACAAAATACCACCCCCCCCCCCTTACACCCCCACCCTTTTCCCACACACTTTTTTCACACCCCTTTTCACATTTTTACACCCCAAACCCCCTCTCCTCCCCCCCACATAAACACCAAAAACCCTTCCTCCTTCTCTGTTATCACCCCCCTTATAATCTTCTCCACCACCATTTCCCAAAAATTAAAAACTCCATTCTTTTTAAAAGTTTTAGCAGCTAGCGAGGGCCATAAAATAGGAGGAAGCAGCAAAAAAACAAACGCATATTATGGGCTTTAAATTTGGGATCCCGGGGGCATTTTCAGGCCATTGAGCGTTTATAAAACCCATGCCCGGTTTTTGTAAAGGACCCAAGGAAGGGGGGGGAAAAAATTGTTTTGTTTGGGAAACCTGAAATAGATCCTTTTTCAAAAAGGGTTTTTTAAACATTGTGGATAAAAAAAATGGAGGATGTTCTATTTTTCCTTTTTTTTTGTGTTTTAAGTCCCTGATAAAGCCGTTGGGTTTTAAAAAAAAATTTTTTTGTGCTTTGTGTGAAAAAAATCATAATAAATGAGAATGAGTTTGATTTTTTTTTTGTGAATATCAGGGTTTTTTCCCCAGCCGAGCATTGTTATCAAAAAGGGGGAATTAATCGGGATACCCATTGGAAATTTTAAAAAGTGATAAAAAGGGGTTGGA
>JASPKP010000301.1:0-54374 GCA_030674155.1 Stramonita haemastoma | reverse complement strand
AGATTTAAACGAGCTAGTTACAGCAGAAGATCTAACCTCGTCCTTTTTGGACGCTGGGGATTTTGTGTTGTGACAATATCATTGTCATATTATTTAGCTGTATGTGTGTTCGCATACATATAGTCAGGTCAGAGGCTTCCTCTGCTACTGGTAACCATGTAACCCAGTACTACCTGCCACATGTGGCGAGTAAACCCAACCAAAAAATCTGACTTGGAGAGGGATGGGCTCCGACTAGGTTCAATTTACCCAAGACTCACCCATGAAGAAAGAGAATCTCCATAGGGGATTGGTCGTTGCCTAGGTTACCAAGGATAATTGAGGATGATGTGATGCTGTAGCTATGGAAGTGCATGTGCTTTGAGACTTCTTGACAGAGTTGTTCTCTATGCTTACTATCATACTATATACCAGCATTAAGCGGGCCTGAGAGCTACATAACCCTGCAGTGTTGGTCAGTTAATTTGAGCAAGACTCTCAAACTGGCATCTGTAAAGTGGATGAAGCTGGACTGTGTGGTCCCAATCTTCCTTCTGAGCCCACAGCACACTCACTGTGGGTAGGAGCGGCCGGAGCCCGAAAAATCCCTATGACCCAAATGGGATTCGAACCTGCAACCTTCCAGTCCTCTGTTTCACTTGTGTTTTCTTTGTCCTCTGTTTCACTTTATTTGTGTTTTTATTGTCCTCATCAGCTTCACTTGTGTTATTGTCATCAATTCAACCTGTGATATCATTGTCATCATCATCTTTGCTGGTGTTATCATTGTCATGTTTTTTTAGCTTTATTTGTGTTAACATTGTTATCATTACTTGTTTTGAATTGTTGTCAGCATCATCATCTTGATTTATCCTTGTCATTACCATCAGCTTCACTTGTTATTAACAGGGTTTGTTTGTTGTTTTTGTTTGGTTGGGTTTGGTTTTTTTTGCTGCCTTATCTTCTGTGACATTCGTATCCCTGCTGTTCCTATGCTGGTTGTTTTCATCTCAATGCCACGGCCATACCTACCTCATTAGTTTTGTGTCATCATTGTCATTGTCATAATCATCACTTTTGTTGTGTTAACTGTCATTTCACCATGATCCCTTTACTGCTTTAGTGTTCAGTACGTGGATTTTGTACATGACCTGTCACTAGAGAACAACGTGTAGTTAGGTTGTCTCTTATGTAGTCGAATTCAAACATTGCTTGATCATTGTTAGAAGCATCAGAATGCTCTGTAGTTTTGGATTGTGTTTATGGCCTGTACATCAAGGAGGACAGCAGTGTAGCTAGGCTGATCCAACTTGATCTTAAGTGATCGTGTAGAGTGGTCACACTACTGTGTTAGAGAGCATCAGAATGCTCTGTAGGTTTGCATTGTGTTTATGGCCTGTATATCAAGGAGGACAGCAGTGTAGCTAGGCTGATCCAACTTGATCTTAAGTGATCGTGTAGAGTGGTCACACTATTGTGTGTAGAGAGCATCAGAATGCTCTGTAGGTTTGCATTGTGTTTATGGCCTGTATATCAAGGAGGACAGCAGTGTAGCTAGGCTGATCCAACTTGATCTTAAGTGATCGTGTAGAGTGGTCACAATATTGTGTTCTAGTCATTGTCAGGGAGCATCAGAATGCTCTGTAGGTTTGCATTGTGTTTATGGCCTATATATCAAGGAGGACAGCAGTGTAGCTAGTCTGATCCAACTTGATCTTAAGTGATCGTGTAGAGTGGTCACAATATTGTGTTCTAGTCATTGTCAGAGAGCATCAGAAAGCTCTGTAGGTTTGCATTGTGTTTATGCGCCTGTTATCAAGGAGGACAGCAGTGTGGCTAGGCTGATCCAACTTGATCTTAAGTGATGGTGTAGAGTGGTCACAATATTATTAGTTTTTAAGTGATCGTATAGATTTAAACGAGCTAGTTACAGCAGAATGTCTAACCTCATCCTTTTTGGACACTGGGGATTTTGTGTTGTGACAATATCATTGTCATATTATTTATCTGTACGTGTGTTCGCATACATATAGTCAGGTCAGAGGCTTCCTCTGCTACTGGTAACCATGTAACCCAGTACTGCCTGCCACATGTGGGGAGTAAACCCAACCAAAAAATCTGACTTGGAGAGGGATGGGCTTGGACAGGTTCAATTTACCCAAAACTCACCCATGAAGAAAGAGAATCTCCATACGGGATTGGTCGTTGCCCAGGTTACCAAGGATATTGAGGATGATGTGATGCTGCTGCTATGGAAGTGCATGTGCTTTGAGACTTCTTGACAGAGTTGTACTCTATGCTTACTATCATACTATATCCCGGCATTAAGCGGGCCTGAGAGCTACATATACCTGCAGTGTTGGTCAGTTAATTTGAGCAAGACTCTCAAACTGGCATCTGTAAAGTGGATGAAGCTGGACTGTGTGGTCCCAATCTTCCTTTGAGCCCACAGCACACTCACTGTGGATAGGAGCCGGCCGGAGCCCGAAAAATCCCTATGACCCAAATGGGATTCGAACCTGCAACCTTCCAGTCCTCTGTTTCACTTGTGTTTTCTTTGTCCTCTGTTTCACTTTCATTGTGTTTTTATTGTCCTCATCAGCTTCACTTGTGTTATTGTCATCAATTCAACCTGTGATATCATTGTCATCATCATCTTTGCTGGTGTTATCATTGTCATGTTTTTTTTAGCTTTATTTGTGTTAACATTGTTATCATTACTTGTTTTGTATTGTTGTCAGCATCATCATCTTGATTTATTCTTGTCATTACCATCAGCTTCACTTGTTATTAACAGGGTTTGTTTGTTGTTTTTGTTTGGTTGGGTTTTGGTTTTTTTTGCTGCCTTATCTTCTGTGACGTTCGTATCCCTGCTGTTCCTATGCTGCTTGTTTTCATCTTGATGCCACGGCCATACCTCATTAGTTTTGTGTCATCATTGTCATTGTCATAATCATCACTTTTGTTGTGTTAACTGTCATTTCACCATCATCCCTTTACTGCTTTAGTGTTTAGTACGTCGATTTTGTACATGACCTGTCACTAGAGAACAACGTGTAGTTAGGTTGTCTCTCTATATAGTCGAATTCAAACATTGCTTGATCATTGTTAGAGAGCATCAGAATGCTCTGTAGTTTTGGATTGTGTTTATGGCGTGTACATCAAGGAGGACAGCAGTGTAGCTAGGCTGATCCAACTTGATCTTAAGTGATCGTGTAGAGTGGTCACACTATTGTGTTAGAGAGCATCAGAATGCTCTGTAGGTTTGCATTGTGTTTATGGCCTGTACATCAAGGAGGACAGCAGTGTAGCTAGGCTGATCCAACTTGATCTTAAGTGATCGTGTAGAGTGGTCACACTATTGTGTTCTAGTTATTGTCAGAGAGCATCAGAATGCTCTGTAGGTTTGCATTGTGTTTATGGCCTGTATATCAAGGAGGACGGCAGTGTAGCTAGGCTGATCCAACTTGATCTTAAGTGATCGTGTAGAGTGGTCACACTACTGTGTTAGAGAGCATCAGAATGCTCTGTAGGTTTGCATTGTGTTTATGGCCTATATATCAAGTAGGACAGCAGTGTAGCTAGGCTGATCCAACTTGATCTTAAGTGATCGTGTAGAGTGGTCACAATATTGTGTTCTAGTCATTGTCAGAGAGTATCAGAATGCTCTGTAGGTTTGCATTGTGTTTATGGCCTGTATATCAAGGAGGACAGCAGTGTAGCTAGGCTGATCCAACTTGATCTTAAGTGATCGTGTAGAGTGGTCACAATATTGTGTTCTAGTCATTGTCAGAGAGCATCAGAAAGCTCTGTAGGTTTGCATTGTGTTTATGGCCTGTATATCAAGGAGGACGGCAGTGTAGCTAGGCTGATCCAACTTGATCTTAAGTGATCGTGTAGAGTGGTCACACTATTGTGTCAGAGAGCATCAGAATGCTCTGTAGGTTTGCATTGTGTTTATGGCCTGTATATCAAGGAGGACAGCAGTGTAGCTAGGCTGATCCAACTTGATCTTAAGTGATCGTGTAGAGTGGTCACACTATTGTGTCAGAGAGCATCAGAATGCTCTGTAGGTTTGCATTGTGTTTATGGCCTGTATATCAAGGAGGACAGCAGTGTAGCTAGGCTGATCCAACTTGATCTTAAGTGATCGTGTAGAGTGGTCACAATATTATAGTTTTTAAGTGATGGTATAGATTGGTCACCTTTTCATCAAGAGCTGAATATCTTGACATTCAAGTTTTATCATTGTTCATGCAGAAATTGACTTGATCTTTACATGATAACATTTTCACACTAGCTCTGTAGTTAAGTTGTTAAGTTGTATGAAAGTGAAATAAAGCGTCTTGATTGTAAATTTTCTTGCCTTTTGAGTCGTGCTTTGGGAGACTGCTGTGCCCGCCACCCCTTTTCCGGACGAATTTAAACGAGCTAGTTACAGCAGAAGATGTAACCTCGTCCTTTTTGGACGCTGGGGATTTTGTGTTGTGACAATATCATTGTCATATTATTTAGCTGTATGTGTGTTCACATACATATAGTCAGGTCAGAGGTTTCCTCTGCTACTGGTAACCATGTAACCCAGTACTACCTGCCACATGTGGCGAGTAAACCCAACCAAAAAATCTGACTTGGAGAGGGATGGGCTCCGATAGGTTCAATTTACCCAAGACTCACCCATGAAGAAACAGAATCTCCATACGGGATTGGTCGTTGCCCAGGTTACCAAGGATAATGACGATGATGTGATGCTGTAGCTATGGAAGTGCATGTGCTTTGAGACTTCTTGACAGAGTTGTACTCTATGCTTACTATCATACTATATCCCGGCATTAAGCGGGCCTGAGAGCTATATACACCTGCAGTGTTGGTCAGTTAATTTGAGCAAGACTCTCAAACTGGCATCTGTAAAGTGGATGAAGCTGGACTGTGTGGTCCCAATCTTCCTTCTGAGCCCACAGCACACTCACTGTGGATAGGAGCCGGCCGGAGCCCGAAAAATCCCTATGACCCAAATGGGATTCGAACCTACAACCTTCCAGTCCTCTGTTTCACTTGTGTTTTCTTTGTCCTCTGTTTCACTTTCATTGTGTTTTTATTGTCGTCATCAGCTTCACTTGTGTTATTGTCATCAATTCAACCTGTGATATCATTGTGATCATCATCTTTGCTGTTGTTATCATTGTCATGGTTTTTTTTAGCTATATTTGTGTTAACATTGTTATCATTACTTGTTTTGTATTGTTGTCAGCATCATCATCTTGATTTATCCTTGTCATTACCATCAGCTTCACTTGTTATTAACAGGGTTTGTTTGTTGTTTTTGTTTGGTTTCGGTTTTGGTTTTTTTTGCTGCCTTATCTTCTGTGACGTTCGTATCCCTGCTGTTCCTATGCTGCTTGTTTTCATCTCGATGCCACGGCCATACCTACCTCATTAGTTTTGTGTCATCATTGTCATTGTCATAATCATCACTTTTGTTGTGTTAACTGTCATTTCACCATCATCCCTTTACTGCTTTAGTGTTCACTTTTGTGTTTCTTATTGTCATCATCATTACCACTACATCATCATTGCATTTATGTCATCATTTTTTGTGTTATCATCATCATCATCATCATCATCTGTTATTGTTGCCATCATCATCATGTTAGGTAGTGGTTTGGTACAAAACTGTGATTTTTGACGTATGACAGACAGTTTTGAACCAGGCCACTGTTTAAGTCCCCATTTCCCACAAGTGGCCATGTCCCACAAGTGGCCATGTCCCACAAGTGGCCATGTCCCACAGGCCCCCATGTCCCACAAGTGCATGTTGGCTTGGCTATGGTGCAGCCTACTGCCAAGTTGATCTCAGCCTGGCTGCCCCCTAGCCAGGCCAAAATGCACTTGGGGGTCTTGGGGAGTTTTTTGTTGTGGCTTTGTAGTTTGAGGCTGTGAAAGCCATGCACGCTGAAGAGCCGTTGCTGTTGATGACGGACATCGGCTGTACCTGGCCCTGGACTGTGGACATTCAGACCTCGGCCCTCACTTGGGTCACTCAGTCAGTCAGTGAGTCAGTCAGTGAGTCAGTATTTCTCTCTCTGTGGTTGAGGGGGGGGGGGGGGAAGGTCAGTATTCGTCTGGGTGTTGGGGGGGGGGGGGGGGGATGGGTAGTATTTCTGTGTGTGTTGGGGGGGGGGGGGGTATGGTTAGTATTTCTTTGCATGTTGGACGGGGGGGAGGGGGGGGGGGGGGAATATAGTTCTCTGTGTGTTGGAGGGGGGGATATGTGGCTGGATTTTTTTGTATGCATGTCATGTGTGTGTGTGTGTGGTTTGACTGGTGTGTGAATAGTGTGTGTGCGTGTCTCTGTAGGGGGAAGTGGGTTAAATATAATTATATGTGTGGATGGATTGATGGGTAGGGGGTGGGGGTGGGGGATATGCATGTGTGTGGAATGATTAATACAGACCTGCCTACCCGTATTTTATCGTATTTTTATTATTTTTTTTACCCTAGATACGAAAATATGATTTTCCTGATAAAAATGCGATTTTGACAACCACCAAAATAAAATGATAAACCACTGCAAAGGATTCAAGGGAAATAACTCTTCTATTACTTTCTTTGTTCGTGATTACTTCTCTTGTTGGTGTTACCGAAGATGGCTGTCTCTGTCACTCATTCACTCATTCACTCACTCACTCACTCACTCACTCACTCGCTCACTCACTCACACACTCACACACACTCACACACACACACACACACACACACACACACACACACACACACACACACCACACACACACACACACACACATCTTTTGGGTAGTCTGTGCATGATTTTGTCTTAAATCAGATAAAACAGTTGGTTTTTTTTAAATCATTTTTATTGTCTGTTTTTTTTGTTTTTTGTCTCCACCCTCTGTCCCCTTTGTTTTCACTTCTCTCTCCATTAGGAATGCTGGTTTTTCTCATCTTGTCATCTTTCTCTTTTTACTATCCCTCCCCTTGCAAATCTCTGTCAGATAGTCTGTCAATCTGTTGTTATCTCTCACTTCCCCACCCCACCCCTTTCTTCTTGTTTTCTGTGTTTCTTTAAGTCAACATCCAAACACTTCCCTAGTATCCCTACTCACACAGTCACAGACACATAGACACACACACACAACTTGTATTTTCTATAGGCATATTGTATTTTTGAGGTTGTTGAAATCATGTTGGTTAATTAATGTTGGTGAAATGTTTTTCTCTGCTTTTTAAATTTTTTTAATTTTTATTTTGTTGTTGTTTTGTTTTTGTTTTTTCCCTTAGATAGATGGCTTGATGAAAAAAAGCAAATCGATGCTTACTCAATGTACCATCTGAAAATAAAGTTTTTGACTTGACTTGACTTGACTTGACTTGACAACACATGGGACGGGATAGCCTAGTGGTCAGAACATTGCGCTCGCATTTTGACGACCTGAGTTCAATTCCCGTTCAAGGAGATTTTTCTCCTGGAGTTGACATCAGTGCCGACTCCACTCTCCCCCAAACGTCCTTCGGATGAGACTATAAACTGAGGCCCCGTGTGCGAACGCACGCAGAACATCTTGTGCACATGTTAAATCCTGTTCAGCTTTTCGTAAGAGTAGGCCATCGTGTGCCGGTGGGAACAGATGACATTTACAAAACTTCATACACGCAGGGACTGGATGTAAAAAAGCACAAGAGTGCTTATCCCTTTATCCTCGATATAAAAGAATAAAATAAATAAATAAAACACACACACACACACACACACACACACACACACACACACATCACAGCTTCACACACACACTCTCTCTCTCTCTCTCTCTTCTCTCTCTCTCTCTCTCTCTCTCTCTCTCTCTGAAATACCAATTGTAGAGGGCAAGTTTTCTGAAAACACACACTTCTTTATATATAATAAAAGCATAGTACTGCCAATGAATCAAAGCCCTTATTGGAACCGTCAAATAAATACTATTTAGATTACACGGAGACCAAGAATGATTGGGAATACTATTTTTGCTATCAAAATACTATTTCTAATCTGTCCAAATACTATTTGCTGGGGTAGGCAGGTCTGTTAATAGGAGTTGGGGGGGGGGGGGGGGTTGTGTCGGGGGTTGGTATGTTAGTGTATTTGTATTATCTATTTCATAGTGTTATCCATAGTTTCATTTTTGTCATCACAACTGGAACGAAAGAGCAATGCTTGGAATGTGATGTGGATGTATGACAGGTGTGTGGTGTTACAGGTGTGTGGTGTTTACAGGTGGACTATGATGTGGTGTTACAGGTGGACTTTGATGCGGTGTTACACGTGGGCTATAATGTGGTGTTACAGGTGGACTATGATGTGGTGTTACAGGTGGACTATGATGTGGTGCTGCAGGTGGACTATGATGTGGTGTTACAGGTGGACTATGATGTGGTGTTGCAGGTGGACTATGATGTGGTGTTACAGGTGGACTATGATGTGGTGTTACAGGTGGACTATGATGTGGAGGTGACCCAGGGGCCTCACAGTGTGACCTGTCAGTGTCAGAAGGAGGAAAGCATCAGCCTGCCGGCCGTCCCCCCATTTGAGATGTCCCTGCTTCTGCAGAGTCTGAAGGTTAGTTTAGCTTCATCGTTGGTGTAGTGATGTGATGTGATTTGCAGGGTGAAGTGCTGTGATGTGATTTGTCGGGTGAAGTGATGTGATGTGATTTGCCAGGTGAAGTGATGTGATTTGCCGGGTGAAGTGATGTGATGTGATTTGCTGGGTGAAGTGATGTGATGTGATTTGCTGGGTGAAGTGATGTGATGTGATTTGCTGGGTGAAGTGATGTGATGTGATTTGCTGGGTGAAGTGATGTGATGTGATTTGCTGGGTGAAGTGATGTGATGTGATTTGCTGGGTGAAGTGATGGGATGTGATTTGCAGGGTGAAGTGATGTGATGTGATTTGCAGGGTGAAGTGATGTGATGTGATTTGCCGAGTGAAGTGATGTGATGTGATTTGCCGGGTGAAGTGATGTGATGTGCGTTGCCGGATGAAGTGATGTGATGTGAGTTGCTGGCTGTAGTGATGTGCTGTGATGTGTTGAGTGTAAATCAAGGTCTGCGATTCATCTTGGGTGGTTTGAGATCTACCCCCATCAAAACTATGGAACAGCTGACTGGCATCCGACCATTCAATACTCAGCGTGACACCAAGACCCTAGTGCAGGCAGAGAAATACCATGGAATGGAGAAGCCAACAAGAAATAGGATAAAGCGCAACAGTTTTATCCACCATAGCCGTGTACTCCGACGACAGCAAGTGAGCAATCTACCTGCCCACTGTGTTCCATGTGACCCAGCTACTGTACCAAGGCCATGGTAGAAGACTTCTATCCAGAACAGGCCTGGATCCATGTCTGTACAGATGGAGGAGCTACAGATGCTGTCTCCAGTGGAGGAGCAGGAGTACTGATCAAGTAATCATCTGGAGAAGTAGAATCAGCTTCTGCCGGATGTAGTGATGTGGTGTGATGTGCCGCGTGTAGTGATGTGCTGTGATGTGCCAGTTGTAGTGATGTGTTGTGATTTGCTGGATGTAGTGCTGTGCTGGATGTGGTGAAGTGAAGTGCTGTGATGTGCCGGGTGATGTGAAGTGATGTGATGTGCCGGGTGTAGTGAAGTGATGTGCTGTGATGTGGCGGGTGTAGTGAAGTGATGTGCTGTGATGTGCCGGGTGATGTGAAGTGATGTGATGTGCGGGGTTTGTGAAGTGATGTGCTGTGAAGTGCCGGGTGATGTGAAGTGATGTGATGTGCCGGGTGTAGTGAAGTGATGTGCCGGGTGATGTGAAGTGATGTGATGTGCCGGGTGTTGTGAAGTGATGTGATGTGCCGGGTGTTGCGAAGTGATGTGCTGTGATGTGCCGGGTGTCGTGAAGTGATGTGCTGTGATGTGCCGGGTGTAGTGAAGTGATGTGCTGTGATGTGCCGGGTGTAGTGAAGTGATGTGCTGTGATGTGCCGGGTGTAGTGAAGTGATGTGCTGTGATGTGCCGGGTGTAGTGAAGTGATGTGATGTGCCGGGTGATGTGAAGTGATGTGCTGTGATGTGCCGGGTGTAGTGAAGTGATGTGATGTGCCGGGTGTTGCGAAGTGATGTGCTGTGATGTGCCGACTGCAGTACTGTGATGTGCCAGATGTAGTGCTGTGATGTGCCGCATGTGGTAATGTTCTGTGATGTGCTGACTGCAGTGCTGTGATGTGCCAGGTGTAGTGATGTGCTGGATTTAGTGATGTGCCGACTGCAGTGCTGTGATTGCCGGATGTGCTGTGATGTGCCGGGTGTAGTGAAGTGATGTGCTGTGATGTACCGGGTGTAGTGAAGTGATGTGCTGTGATGTACCGGGTGTAGTTAAGTGATGTGCCGACTGCAGCGCTGTAATGTGCCGGGTGTAGTGATGTGCTGGATTTAGTGATGTGCCAACTGCAGGGCTGTGATGTGCTGTGATATGCCGGGTGAAGTTTATTGGCTGTGATGTTTCGGGTGAAGTGATGTGCTGTGATGTTTCCAGGTGAAGTGATGTGCTGTGATGTGCGGAGTGTAGTGATGTGCTGTTATGTTTCCGGGTGAAGTGATGTGCTGTGTCCGGGTGAAGTGATGTACCGTGATGTGCGGAGTGTAGTGATGTGCTGTTATGTGCCAGGTTTAGTGATGTGCTGGATTTAGTGATGTGCCAACTGCAGTGCTGTGATGTGCCGAGTGTAGTGATGTGCTGTGATGTTTCGAGTGAAGTGAAGTGATGTGCTGTTATGCGCGTACCGCAGTGCTGTGATGTGCCAGGTGTAGTGATGTGCTGTGATGTGCCGACTGCAGTGCTGTGATGTGCCAGGTGTAGTGATTTGCTGTGATGTGCCGGATGTAGTGATGAGCTGTGTGCCATCTGCAATGCTGTGATGTGCCGGGTGTAGTGCTGTGTTGTGATGTGCCGCGAGTAGGGATGTGCTGTGATGTGCTGACTGCAGTGCTGTGATGTGCTGGGTGTAGTGAAGTGCTGAATTTAGTGAATTGCCAACAGCAGTGCTGTGATGTGCCGGGTGAAGTGCTGTGATGTGCCGGGTGTAGTGATGTGCTGTGATGTGCTGTGATGTGTTGAGTGTGGATCAAGGTCTGCGACTCATCTTGGGTGGTTTGAGATCTACCCCCACCAAAACTGTGGAACAGCTGACTGGCATCGAACCATTCAGTACTCAGCGTGACACCAAGGCTCTAGTGCAGGCAGAGAAATACCATGGAATGGAGAAGTCAACAAGAAATAGGATAAAGCGCAACAGTTTTATCCACCATAGCCGTGTACTCCGACGACAGCAAGTGAGCAATCTACCTGCCCACTGTGTTCCATGTGACCCAGCTACTGTACCAAGGCCATGGTAGAAGACTTCTATCCAGAACAGGCCTGGATCCATGTCTATACAGATGGAGGAGCTACAGATGCTGTCTCCAATGGAGGAGCAGGAGTACTGATGAAGTAATCATCTGGAGAAGTAGAATCAGCTACTGCCGGGATGTAGTGATGTGGTGTAATGTGCCACGTGTAGTGATGTGTTGTGATGTGCCGACTGCAGTGCTGTGATGTGCGGGTGTAGTGAAGTGATGTGCTGTGATGTGCCGATGCTGGTGCTGTGATGTGCCGTGTGAGTGGCTGTGATGTGCTGGGTGTGTGTGATGTGCTGTGATTTGCCAGGTGTAGTGCTGTGATGTGCCGGTGTGAAGGATGTGCTGCGATGTGCCGACTGCAGTGCTGTATGTTCCAGATTAGTGCTGTGATGTGCCGGATGTGTAGTACTGTGATGTGCCGACTGCAGTGCTGTGATGTGCCGGGTGTTGCGAAGTGATGTGCTGTGATGTGCCAGATGTGTGAAGTGATGTGCTTGATGTGCCGACTAACATGATGTGTATGTGCCGACTGCGAGTACTGTGGTATGCCGGGTGTATAGTGATGTGCTGTGATGTGCCAGTGTGGTGTGATGCGCCAACTGCAGTGCTGTGATGTGCCGGGTGTAGTGATGTACTTGATGTGTCCGGTGCAGTGAATATGTGATGTGCGTGTGAGTGTGGTGCTGCTATTGTGCTGGAGTAGTGATGTGCTGTGATGTGCCAGGTGTAGTGAATGTGATGTGCTGTGTGTTTTTTCTGGTGTAGTGATGTGGATTGTGCTGTGATGGTGCTAGGTGATGTGATGTGCTCTGATGTTTCCGGGTGCAGTGAATACTGTGATGTGTGGAGGTGTAGTGATGTGCTGTATGTGCTGGGTGTAGTGATGTGCTGGGTGTAGTGATGTGCTGGATTTAGTGATGTGCCAACTGCAGTGCTGTGATGTGCCGGATGTGCTGTGATGTACCAGGTGTAGTGAAGTGATGTGCTGTGATGTGCCGAGTGCAGTGCTGTTATGTGCACATTCACTCGGGTAGGAACTGGCCGCAGGCCCCAAAAATCCCCATGAGTTTTATGGGATTTGAACCCGCGACCTTCCAGTCCAAAAGCCAAGGTGCTAACCACTGCACCATAGTGGCTGGTCACATGCATTATCATCATCAGCAGTTTTACTTGTGTTGTCATTGTCCTCTGTTTTACTTATGTTACATTGTCCTGTGTTTCACTTGTGTTATCATTGTTCTCTGTTTCAATTGTGTTATCATTGTCGTCTGTTTCAATTGTGTTATTTCAATTGTGTTATTATTGTCCTCTGTTTCACTTGTGTTATTATTGTCCTGTGTTTCACTTGTGGTATCATTGTCGTCTGTTTCAATTGCGTTATCATTGGTTCTCTGTTTTACTTGTGTTGTCATTGTCATCTGTTTCAATTGTGTTATCATTGTTCTCTGTTTCTCTTTTCTTTGTCCTCTGTTTCACTTTATTTGTAGTTTTATAGTCCTTATCAGCTTTGCTTGTGTTGTTATTCTCATCTGCTTAACCTGTGTGATCATTATGATCATCATCATCATCTTTGCTTTTGTTGATTGTCATGATAAATCATCTTTGGTGGTGATATCATTGTCATGTTATTTAGCTGTATATGTGTTAACATACACGCATACATATAGTCAGGTCAGAGACTTCCTCTGCTACTGGTAACCATGTAACCCAGTACTACCTGCCACATGTGGGGAGTAAACCCAACCAAAAAATCTGACTTGGAGAGGGATGGGCTTGGACAGGTTCGATTTACCCAAGACTCACCCATGAAGAAACAGAATCTCCATACGGGATTGGTCGTTGCCCAGGTTACCAAGGATAATGAGGATGATGTGATGCTGCAGCTATGGAAGTGCATGTGCTTTGAGACTTCTTGACAGAGTTGTACTGTATGCTTACTATCATACTATATCCCGGCATTAAGCGGGCCTGAGAGCTACATACACCTGCAGTGTTGGTCAGTTAATTTGAGCAAGACTCTCAAACTGGCATGTGTAAAGTGGATGAAGCTGGACTGTGTGGTCCCAATCTTCCTTCTGAGCCCACAGCACACTCACTGTGGGTAGGAGCCGGTCGGAGCCCCAAAAATCCCTATGACCCAAATGGGATTCGAACCTGCAACCTTCCAGTCCTCTGTTTCACTTGTGTTTTCTTTGTCCTCTGTTTCACTTTCATTGTGTTTTTATTGTCCTCATCAGCTTCACTTGTGTTATTGTCATCAATTCAACCTGTGATATCATTGTGATCATCATCTTTGCTGGTGTTATCATTGTCATGTTTTTTTTAGCTTTATTTGTGTTAACATTGTTATCATTACTTGTTTTGTATTGTTGTCAGCATCATCATCTTGATTTATCCTTGTCATTACCATCAGATTCACTTGTTATTAGCAGGGTTTGTTTGTTGTTTTTGTTTGGTTGGGTTTTGGGGTTTTTTGCTGCCTTATCTTCTGTGACGTTCTATCCCTGCTGTTCCTATGCTGCTTGTTTTCATCTCGATGCCACGGCCATACCTCATTAGTTTTGTGTCATCATTGTCATTGTCATAATCATCACTTTTGTTGTGTTAACTGTCATTTCACCATCATCCCTTTACTGCTTTAGTGTTCAGTACGTCGATTTTGTACATGACCTGCCACTAGAGAACAACGTGTAGTTAGGTTGTCTCTCTATGTAGTCGAATTCAAACATTGCTTGATCATGGTTAGAGAGCATCAGAATGCTCTGTAGTTTTGGATTGTGTTTATGGCCTGTACATCAAGGAGGACAGCAGTGTAGCTAGGCTGATCCAACTTGATCTTAAGTGATCGTGCAGAGTGGTCACAATATTGTGTTCTAGTCATTGTCAGAAAGCATCAGAATGCTCTGTAGGTTTGGATTGTGTTTATGGCCTGTACATCAAGAAGGACAGCAGTGTAGCTAGGCTGATCCAACTTGATCTTAAGTGATCGTGCAGAGTGGTCACAATATTGTGTTCTAGTCATTGTCAGAAAGCATCAGAATGCTCTGTAGGTTTGGATTGTGTTTGTGGCCTGTATATCAAGGAGGACAGCAGTGTAGCTAGGCTGATCCAACTTGATCTTAAGTGATCGTGTAGAGTATGTCACAATATTGTGTTCTAGTCATTGTCAGAGAGCATCAGAATGCTCTGTAGGTTTGGATTGTGTTTATGGCCTGTATATCAAGGAGGACAGCAGTGTAGCTAGGCTGATCCAACTTGATCTTAAGTGATCGTGTAGAGTGGTCACAATATTGTGTTCTAGTCATTGTCAGAGAGCATCAGAATGCTCTGTAGGTTTGCATTGTGTTTATGGCCTGTATATCAAGGAGGACAGCAGTGTAGCTAGGCTGATCCAACTTGATCTTAAGTGATCGTGTAGAGTGGTCACACTATTGTGTCAGAGAGCATCAGAATGCTCTGTAGGTTTGGATTGTGTTTATGGCCTGTATATCAAGGAGGACAGCAGTGTAGCTAGGCTGATCCAACTTGATCTTAAGTGAACGTGTAGAGTGGTCACAATATTATAGTTTTTAAGTGATCGTATAGATTGGTCACCTTTTCATCAAGAGCTGAATATCTTGACATTCAAGTTTATCATTGTTCGTGCAGAAATTGACTTGATCTTTACATGATAACATTCTCACACTAGCTCCAGTCCCTGTACATACCTGTGTTGCACACAATGACAATTACAGGAAGGGAAAGATGGCAGAATAGGTCAATGCCCGCTGTCACACTGCACATGCAAAGATGGCGCCTGATGACTACGTTTTGGTCAAACGGCCCAAACAAAATGCTCTGACAACGCCGTACAACACGACACCATGTCTGGTTAAAGAGATGGTGGGGAGCATGATAACAGCTTGCCACCCCGATGGATCTCTCATCACCAGAAATTCGTCTCATCTTCAACAACTGCCAGCACACATCACGATTGCTGGCGACATTCCAGAACTCGATGCTCCAGAGGACCCAGACATCAACATTCCCTGGAGACATCATTCCTGCTGAGACTTCTTCAACTGGAGAAACTGGTAACAACGATACAAGCTCCAACCAGCTTCCATCACCCAGTACCAGACGTTCAGGCCCAACAATCAAGACACCTACTTACCTGAAAGATTACGTCCTCGACTAAGCCAATACGTCGATTTTGTGCATGACCTGTCACTAGAGGACAATGTGTAGTTAGGTTGTCTCTCTATGCAGTCGAATTCAAACATTGCTTGATCATTGTTAGAGAGCATCAGAATGCTCTGTAGTTTTGGATTGTGTTTATGGCCTGTATATCAAGGAGGACAGCAGTGTAGCTAGGCTGATCCAACTTGATCTTAAGTGATCGTGTAGAGTGGTCACAATATTGTGTTCTAGTTATTGTCAGAGAGCATCAGAATGCTCTGTAGGTTTGCATTGTGTTTATGGTCTGTATATCAAGGAGGACAGCAGTGTAGCTAGGCTGATCCAACTTGATCTTAAGTGATCGTGTAGAGTGGTCACGCTATTGTGTCAGAGAGCATCAGAATGCTCTGTAGGTTTGGATTGTGTTTATGGCCTGTATATCAAGGAGGACAGCAGTGTAGCTAGGCTGATCCAACTTGATCTTAAGTGATCGTGTAGAGTGGTCACACTATTGTGTCAGAGAGCATCAGAATGCTCTGTAGGTTTGGATTGTGTTTATGGCCTGTATATCAAGGAGGACAGCAGTGTAGCTAGGCTGATCCAACTTGATCTTAAGTGATCGTGTAGAGTGGTCACAATATTATAGTTTTTAAGTGATCGTATAGATTGGTCACCTTTTCATCAAGAGCTGAATATCTTGACATTCAAGTTTTATCATTGTTCGTGCAGAAATTGACTTGATCTTTACATGATAACATTCTCACACTAGCTCCAGTCCCTGTACATACCTGTGTTGCACACAATGACAATTACAGTAAGGGAAAGATGGCAGAATACGTCAATGCCCGCTGTCACACTGCACACGCAAAGATGGCCCCTGGTGACTACGTTTTGGTCATACAGCCCAAACAAAATTCTCTGACAACGCCGTACAACACGACACCATTTCTGGTTAAAGAGATGGAGGGGAGCATTATAACAGCTTGCCGCCCCGATGGATCTCTTATCACCAGAAATTCGTCTCATCTTCGACAACTGCCAGCACACATCACGATTGCTGGCGACATTCCAGAACTCAATGCTCCAGAGGACCCAGACATCAACATTCCCTGGAGACATCATTCCTGCTGAGACTTCTTCAACTGGAGAAACTGGTAACAATGATACAAGCTTGTCACGAATCGACCCAGGTTCGAATCCTCACACCCCTTCACCACCCCACTTACACCTCTCCTGACCGCCAGGGTGAAGGACTAGCGCCCTGGACACGGAAGGAGAGGTGTGGTTTTAAGGGGACTGACGGGAGGTCCTTTACCTCCACCCAATTTTTTTTTCCACCCTCCCCACTTTAGTTTTTTATTGTGATTTGAACCCCTGAGCGCTAGCGTGCGCATGGGGATTTTTATGTAACATGTTGATGTGTAGCCATGTGTAAAACTCCCTGAGTGACCGCGTACGAGGCGCCCGTGTGTGGCAGAGTTTCCGCTGAAACCGGGGTGAGAGCTCACCTGAGTTCAGGTGATAGCAGGCATACATTGCCTGTCGTGATGCCACCCCAGCGACACTTTGTGCTCGGTAGCCAAGGTGCAGAGAGAGAGAACTCCTAGCCGACGCAGGAGTAGTTGTGCCGCGATCGGCACACGACGATGAAAACCACACGAGCTGTCTGAGGTATGTAGCGTGTGGCAGAAATTGAATTTATTTTATTTGGTTTAGACACTCGGAAGTGTCCAACATTTTTTCGGATGCATGCAACTTATTTGTTTGAATTATTTACTCATTCCGCCGACTGGAGTGAGTGGGTGTTGCACCGGGGTTTCGAACTCACGACTTCACCACTTTATGTTTGGTTCCAATAGTTTCTTCTCTCAAACTCTGCCTTGGTGGGGCAAGAGAGAAGGTAGATTTTTTCGGAACATGCAGATTCCTTTTGTTTACAAGACTTTATTTTCAGCGCTTCATTCTTTTGTTTCTTTTTATGATTCTGGGGTTTTCGGGCCGTCGCGGTGGATTGAAACTGGAGGGGACCGCAGGTTCACCAGCGTCGTCTGATTTTGAGTACTATCCCCAGTAATCCGTCCTGTTCCTCTGACTGTGGGAATATATGTTGCAGTCAGAGGTTATGTCGTGTTTATTTGTATGTCTGTGTGACAGCTGATTTGAATTTACCTAGTAACCTCATGGAGGAGTTTGATGGAAATTGTTGTGGATTGTTAAGGTGGGGGAAGGCAAGGGATGGAGGGAGGGGTTGACACTCATATTATGACCAAATATTAATTCCTGGTCACAGCTTTGTGTGTGGGCAGGTGGCGGCAGGGGACGTTTGTGTTTTGGGCAGGCGGGACTGGATGTCGGGTGGGACAGGCCTCAGGGCTGGACAGTGTGTCGGGCAGAACTTGGTACCCAGCATTCCAGCAGACCTCCCTGGGCCATCTCAGCAGAGGGGATGAAGAGAGGAGCAAGGACCTTCCACAGCATGGTGCGAGCCTGAGCTGGACACTGGCGTCCAACGCGTCCAGCGCCTCAATGTCAGCACTGTGACATTTTGCAGAAGTTGAGTGTCCCCCCCCCCCCCACATTTCCCGTCCTGATGCCTTTTCCCCCCATTGTGAACAGACTGTGAGAGCGTGTGTGGGAGAGTATTATTTTCATTTATTTCTTTTTCTTGTTCATATATTTGTGTAGGGGGTTAGGGGTGTTAGGAAGGGCGGAGGGGGGAAAAGGGGCATGTTAGCTTAGAGTGGTTAAGTTGTATGAAAGTGAAATAAAGCGTCTTGTTTGTAAATTTTCTTGCCTTTTGAGTTGTGCTTTGGGAGATTGCTGTGACCGCCACCCCTTTTCCGGACAAATTTTTACGAGCTAGTTGCAACAGAAAATCTAACCTCGTCTTTTTGGACGCTGGGAATTTTGTGTTGTGACAATCATTGTTCGTGCAGAAATTGACTTAATCTTTACATGATAACATTCTCACACTAGCTCCAGTCCCTGTACATAGCCGTGTTGCACACAATGACAATTACAGTAAGGGAAAGATGGCAGAATACGTCAATGCCCGCTGTCACACTGTACACGCAAAGATGGCGCCTGATGACTACGTTTTGGTCAAACAGCCCAAACAAAATTCTCTGACAACGCCGTACAACACGACACCATTTCTGGTTAAAGAGATGGAGGGGAGCATTATAACAGCTTGCCGCCCCGATGGATCTCTTATCACCAGAAATTCGTCTCATCTTCAACAACTGCCAGCACACATCACGATTGCTGGCGACATTCCAGAACTCGATGCTCCAGAGGACCCAGACATCAATATTCCCCGGAGACATCATTCCTGCTGAGACTTCTTCAACTGGAGAAACTGGTAACAACGATACAAGCTCCAACCAGCTTCCATCACCCAGTACCAGACGTTCAGGCCCAACAATCAAGACTCCTACTTACCTGAAAGATTACGTCCTCGACTAAGCCAATACGTCGATTTTGTGCATGACCTGTCACTAGAGGACAACGTGTAGTTAGGTTGTCTCTCTATGTAGTCGAATTCAAACATTGCTTGATCATTGTTAGAGAGCATCAGAATGCTCTGTAGGTTTGCATTGTGTTTATGGCCTGTATATCAAGGAGGACAGCAGTGTAGCTAGGCTGATCCAACTTGATCTTAAGTGATTGTGTAGAGTGGTCACAATATTGTGTTCTAGTTATTGTCAGAGAGCATCAGAATGCTCTGTAGGTTTGCATTGTGTTTATGGCCTGTATATCAAGGAGGACAGCAGTGTAGCTAGGCTGATCCAACTTGATCTTAAGTGATCGTGTAGAGTGGTCACACTATTGTGTTAGAGAGCATCAGAATGCTCTGTAGGTTTGGATTGTGTTTATTGCCTGTATATCAAGGAGGACAGCAGTGTAGCTAGGCTGATCCAACTTGATCTTAAGTGATGGTGTAGAGTGGTCACAATATTATAGTTTTTAAGTGATCGTATAGATTTAAACGAGCTAGTTACAGCAGAAGATCTAACCTCGTCCTTTTTGGACGCTGGGGATTTTGTGTTGTGACAATATCATTGTCATATTATTTAGCTGTACGTGTGTTTGCATACATATAGTCAGGTCAGAGGCTTCCTCTGCTACTGGTAACCATGTAACCCAGTACTGCCTGTCACATGTGGCGAGTAAACCCACCAAAAAATCTGACTTGGAGAGGGATGGGCTTGGACAGGTTCGATTTACCCAAAACTCACCCATGAAGAAAGAGAATCTCCATTCGGGATTGATCGTTGCCCAGGTTACCAAGGATATTGAGGATGATGTGATGCTGCAGCTATGGAAGTGCATGTGCTTTGAGACTTCTTGACAGAGTTGTACTCTATGCTTACTATCATACTATATCCCAGCATTAAGCGGGCCTGAGAGCTACATATACCTGCAGTGTTGGTCAGTTAATTTGAGCAAGACTCTCAAACTGGCATCTGTAAAGTGGATGAAGCTGGACTGTGTGGTCCCAATCTTCCTTCTGAGCCCACAGCACACTCACTGTGGGTAGAAGCCGGCCGGAGCCCGAAAAATCCCTATGACCCAAATGGGATTCGAACCTACAACCTTCCAGTCCTCTGTTTCACTTGTGTTTTCTTTCTCCTCTGTTTCACTTTATTTGTGTTTTTATTGTCCTCATCAGCTTCACTTGTGTTATTGTCATCAATTCAACCTGTGATATCATTGTCATCATCATCTTTGCTGGTGTTATCATTGTCATGTTTTTTTAGCTTTATTTGTGTTAACATTGTTATCATTACTTGTTTTGTATTGTTGTCAGCATCATCATCTTGATTTATCCTTGTCATTACCATCAGCTTCACTTGTTATTAACAGGGTTTGTTTGTTGTTTTTGTTTGGTTGGGTTTTAGTTTTTTTTGCTGCCTTATCTTCTGTGACGTTCGTATCCCTGCTGTTCCTATGCTGCTTGTTTTCATCTCGATGCCACGGCCATACCTACCTCATTAGTTTTGTGTCATCATTGTCATTGTCATAATCATCACTTTTGTTGTGTTAACTGTCATTTCACCATCATCCCTTTACTGCTTGAGTGTTCAGTACGTCGATTTTGTACATGACCTGTCACTAGAGAACAACGTGTAGTTAGGTTGTCTCTCTATGTAGTCGAATTCAAACATTGCTTGATCATTGTTAGAGAGCATCAGAATGCTCTGTAGTTTTGGATTGTGTTTATGGCCTGTACATCAAGGAGGACAGCAGTGTAGCTAGGCTGATCCAACTTGATCTTAAGTGATCGTGTAGAGTGGTCACACTATTGTGTTAGAGAGCATCAGAATGCTCTGTAGGTTTGCATTGTGTTTATGGCCTGTATATCAAGGAGGACAGCAGTGTAGCTAGGCTGATCCAACTTGATCTTAAGTGATCGTGTAGAGTGGTCACACTATTGTGTTAGAGAGCATCAGAATGCTCTGTAGGTTTGCATTGTGTTTATGGCCTGTATATCAAGGAGGACAGCAGTGTAGCTAGGCTGATCCAACTTGATCTTAAGTGATCGTGTAGAGTGGTCACAATATTGTGTTCTAGTCATTGTCAGAGAGCATCAGAATGCTCTGTAGGTTTGCATTGTGTTTATGGCCTGTATATCAAGGAGGACAGCAGTGTAGCTAGGCTGATCCAACTTGATCTTAAGTGATCGTGTAGAGTGGTCACAATATTGTGTTCTAGTCATTGTCAGAGAGCATCAGAATGCTCTGTAGGTTTGCATTGTGTTTATGGCCTGTATATCAAGGAGGACAGCAGTGTAGCTAGGCTGATCCAACTTGATCTTAAGTGATCGTGTAGAGTGGTCACAATATTGTGTTCTAGTCATGGTCAGAGAGCATCAGAATGCTCTGTAGGTTTGGATTGTGTTTATGGCCTGTATATCAAGGAGGACAGCAGTGTAGCTAGGCTGATCCAACTTGATCTTAAGTGATCGTGTAGAGTGGTCACAATATTGTGTTCTAGTCATTGTCAGAGAGCATCAGAAAGCTCTGTAGGTTTGCATTCTGTTTATGGCCTGTATATCAAGGAGGACGGCAGTGTAGCTAGGCTGATCCAACTTGATCTTAAGTGATCGTGTAGAGTGGTCACACTATTGTGTCAGAGAGCATCAGAATGCTCTGTAGGTTTGGATTGTGTTTATGGCCTGTATATCAAGGAGGACGGCAGTGTAGCTAGGCTGATCCAACTTGATCTTAAGTGATGGTGTAGAGTGGTCACAATATTATAGTTTTTAAGTGATCGTATAGATTGGTCACCTTTTCATCAAGAGCTGAATATCTTGACATTCAAGTTTTATCATTGTTCATGCAGAAATTGACTTGATCTTTACATGATAACATTTTCACACTACCTCTGTAGTTAAGTTGTTAAGTTGTATGAAAGTGAAATAAAGCGTCTTGATTGTAAATTTTCTTGCCTTTTGAGTTGTGCTTTGGGAGACTGCTGTGAACGCCACCCCTTTTCCCGACGAATTTAAACGAGCTAGTTACAGCAGAAGATGTAACCTCGTCCTTTTTGGACGCTGGGGATTTTGTGTTGTGACAATATCATTGTCATATTATTTAGCTGTATGTGTGTTCGCATACATATAGTCAGGTCAGAGGTTTCCTCTGCTACTGGTAACCATGTAACCCAGTACTACCTGCCACATGTGGCGAGTAAACCCAACCCAAAAAATCTGACTTGGAGAGGGATGGGCTCCGATAGGTTCAATTTACCCAAGACTCACCCATGAAGAAACAGAATCTCCATACGGGATTGTTCGTTGCCCAGGTTACCAAGGATAATGAGGATGATGTGATGCTGTAGCTATGGAAGTGCATGTGCTTTGAGACTTCTTGACAGAGTTGTACTCTATGCTTACTATCATACTATATCCCGGCATTAAGCGGGCCTGTTAATTTGAGCAAGACTCTCAAACTGGCATCTGTAAAGTGGATGAAGCTGGACTGTGTGGTCCCAATCTTCCTTCTGAGCCCACAGCACACTCACTGTGGATAGGAGCCGTCCGGAGCCCGAAAAATCCCTATGACCCAAATGGGATTCGAACCTACAGCCTTCCAGTCCTCCGTTTCACTTGTGTTTTCTTTGTCCTCTGTTTCACTTTATTTGTGTTTTTATTGTCCTCATCAGCTTCACTTGTGTTATTGTCATCAATTCAACCTGTGATATCATTGTGATCATCATCTTTACTGGTGTTATCATTGTCATGTTTTTTTTTAGCTTTATTTGTGTTAACATTGTTATCATTACTTGTTTTGTATTGTTGTCAGCATCATCATCTTGATTTATCCTTGTCATTACCATCAGCTTCACTTGTTATTAACAGGGTTTGTTTGTTGTTTTTGTTTGGTTCGGTTTTGGTTTTTTTTGCTGCCTTAACTTCTGTGACGTTCGTATCCCTGCTGTTCCTATGCTGCTTGTTTTCATCTCGATGCCACGGCCATACCTCATTAGTTTTGTGTCATCATTGTCATTGTCATAATCATCACTTTTGTTGTGTTAACTGTCATTTCACCATCATCCCTTTACTGCTTTAGTGTTCACTTTTGTGTTTCTTATTGTCATCATCATTACCACTACATCATCATTGCATTTATGTCATCATTTTTTGTGTTATCATCATCATCATCATCATCATCATCATCTGTTATTGTTGCCATCATCATCATGTTACGTCGGTGGTTTGGTACAAAACTGTGATTTTTGACGTATGACAGACAGTTTTGAACCAGGCCACTGTTTAAGTCCCCATGTCCCACAAGTGCCCATGTCCCACAAGTGGCCATGTCCCACAAGTGGCCATGTCCCACAGGCCCCCATGTCCCACAAGTGTATGTTGGCTTGGCTATGGTGCAGCCTACTGCCAAGTTGATCTCAGCCTGGCTGCCCCCTAGCCAGGCCAAAATGCACTTGGGGGTCTTGGGGAGTTTTTTGTTGTGGCTTTGTAGTTTGAGGCCGTGAAAGCCATGCACGCTGAAGAGCCGTTGCTGTTGATGACGGACATCGGCTGTACCTGGCCCTGGACTGTGGACATTCAGACCTCGGCCCTCACTTGGGTCACTCAGTCAGTCAGTGAGTCAGTCAGTGAGTCAGTATTTCTCTCTCTGTGGTGGAGGGGGGTGGGGGGGGGGAAGGTCAGTATTCCTCTGGGTGTTGGGGGGGGGATGGGTAGTATTTCTGTGTGTGTTGGGGGGGGAGGGTATGGTTAGTATTTCTTTGCATGTTGGACGGGGGGGGGGGGGGGGGGGGGGGGGGGGGGGGGGGGGGGGGTAGGAATATAGTTCTCTTTGTGTTGGAGGGGGGGATATGTGGCTGGATTTTTTTGTATGCATGTCGTGTGTGTGTGTGTGGGTGTTTGCTTGGTGTGTGAATAGTGTGTGTGCATGTCTCTGTAGGGGGAAGTGGGTTAAATATAATTATTTGTGTGGATGGATTGATGGGTAGGGGGTGGGGGTGGGGGATATGCATGTGTGTGGATGGATTAATACAGACCTGCCTACCCGTATTTTATCATATTTTTATGATTTTTTTACCCTAGATACGAAAATACGATTTTCCTGATAAAAATGCGATTTTGACAACCACCAAAATAAAATAATAAACCACTGCAAAGGATTCAAGGGAAATAACTCTTCTATTACTTTCTTTGTTCGTGATTACTTCCCTTGTTGGTGTTACCCAAGATGGCTGTCTCTGTCTCTCACTCACTCACTCACTCACTCACTCACTCACTCACTCACACACACACACACACACACACACACACACACACACACACACACACACATCTTTTGGGTAGTCTGTGCATGATTTTGTCTTAAATCAGATAAAACCGTTTGTTTTTTTAAAATCATTTTTATTGTCTTTTTTTTTTTTTTTTGTCTCCACCCTCTGTCCCCCTTTGTTTTCACTTCTCTCTCCATTAGGAATGCTTGTTTTTCTCATCTTATCATCTTTCTCTTTCACTATCCCTCCCCTTGCAAATCTCTGTCAGATAGTCTGTCAATCTGTTTTTATCTCTCACTTCCCCACCCCACCCCTTTCTTCTTGTTTTCTGTGTTTCTTTAAGTCAACATCCAAACACTTCCCTAGTATCTCTACTCACACAGTCACAGACACGAACACACACACACACACACACACACACACACACACACACACACACACACACACACACACACACACACCACACGGGAAGGGATAGCCTAGTGGTCAGAACATTGCGCTGGCAATTTGAAGACCTGGGTTCGAGTCCGGTCGAGGAAATTTTCTTCCTGGAGTTAACATCAGTGCTGACTCTACTCTCCCCAAAAAGTCCTTCGGATGAGACTTTAAACCGAGGCCCCGTGTGCGAACGCACGCAGAACATCTTGCGCACACGTTAAATCCTGTTCCGCTTTTCGTAAGAGTAGGCCATCGTGTGCCAGTGGGAACAGATGACAATATTTACAAAACTGCATACACACGGGGACCAGATGAAAAAAAGCACATGATTGCTTATTCTGTTATCCTCGATATAAAAGAATAAATAAATAAATAAATAAACACACCTCAGCTTCACACACACACTTACACATGCACACACACACACACACACACTTACACATGCACACACAGACACAGACACACACACACACACACACACACACACACACACACACACACACACACACACAACACACACACACACACTCTCTCTCTCTCTCTCTCTCTCTTACTCTCTCTCTCTCTGTCTCTGAAATACCAATTGTAGAGGGCAAGTTTTCTGAAAACACACACTTCTTTATATATATATAATAAAAGCATAGTGCTGCCTGTGAATCAAAGCCCTTATTGGAACTGTCAAATAATATTTAGAATACACCAAGACCAAGAAAGATTAGGAATACTATTTTTGCTATCAAAATACTATTTCTAATCTGTCCAAATACTATTTTTTATTTGCTGGGCTAGGCAGGTCTGTTAATAGGAGTTGAAGGGGGGGGGGGGGGGGAGGTTGTGTCCAGGGTTGGTATGTTAGTGTATTTGTATTATCTGTTTTATAGTGTTATCCAAAGTTGTTTTGTTTTCATCACACTGGAACGAAAGAGCAATGCTGGGAATGTGATGTGGATGTATGACAGGTGTGTGGTGTTACAGATGATGTGGTGTTACAGGTGGACTATGATGTGGATGTGTTACAGGTGGACAATGATGTGGTGTTACAGGTGGACTATGATGTGGTGTTACAGGTGGACTATGATGTGGTGTTACAGGTGGACTATGATGTGTTACAGGTGGACTATGTGTTACAGGTGGACTATGATGTGTTACAGGTGGACTATGATGTGGTGTTACAGGTGGACTATGATGTGGTGTTACAGGTGGACTATGATGTGGAGGTGACCCAGGGGCCTCACAGTGTGACCTGTCAGTGTCAGAAGGAGGAAAGCATCAGCCTGCCGGCCGTCCCCCCATTTGAGGTGTCCCTGCTTCTGCAGAGTCTGAAGGTTAGTTTAGCTTCATCGTTGGTGAAGTGATGTGATGTGATTTGCCGGGTGAAGTGATGTGATGTGAGTTGCCGGGTGAAGTGATGTGATGTGATTTGCCGGGTGAAGTGATGTGATGTGATTTGCCGGGTGAAGTGATGTGATGTGATTTGCCGGGTGAAGTGATGTGATGTGATTTGCCGGGTGAAGTGATGTGATGTGATGTGCCGGGTGAAGTGATGTGATGTGATTTGCTGGGTGAAGTGATGTGATGTGAGTTGCGGGTGTAGTGATGTGCCAGGTAGGGTGATTTTCTGTGATTTGCTGACTGCAGTGCTGTGATGTGTTGAGTGTGGATCAAGGTCTGCGACTCATCTTGGGTGGTTTGAGATCTACCCCATCAAAACTATGGAACAGCTGACTGGCATCCAACCATTCAATACTCAGCATGACACCAAGGCTCTAGTGCAGGCAGAGAAATACCATGGAATGAAGAAGCCAACAAGAAATAGGATAAAGAGCAACAGTTTTATCCACCATAGCCGTGTACTCAGGCGACAGCAAGTGAGCAATCTACCTGCCCACTGTGTTCCATGTGACCCAGCTACTGTACCAAGGCCATGGTAGAAGACTTGTATCCAGAACAGGCCTGGATCCATGTCTGTACAGATGGAGGAGCTACAGATGCTGTCTCCAATGGAGGAGCAGGAGTACTGATGAAGTAATCATCAGGAGAAGTAGAATCAGCTACTGCCGGGTGTAGTGATGTGCTGTGATGTGCCGCATGTAGTGACGTGTTGTGATGTGCCAGATGTAGTGATGTGCTGTGATGTGCCGACTTCAGTGCTGTGATGTGGTGTGTGTAGTGATGTGCTCTGATGTGCCGCGTGTAGGGATATGCTGTGATGTACCGGGTGTAGTGCTGTGATGTGCCAACTGCAGTGCTGTGATGTGCCAGATGTAGTGATGTGCTGGATTTAGTGATGTGCCGGGTGTAGTGCTGTGATGTGCCGGGTGTAGTGAAGTGATGTGCTGAGATGTTTCCGGGTGTAGTGAAGCGCTGAATTTAGGGAATTGCCGACTGCAGTGCTGTAATGTGCCAGATGTGCTGTGATGTGTCGGATGTAGTGAAGTGATGTGCCGACTGCAGTGCTGTGATGTGCAAGATGTGCTGTGATGTGCCGGATGTAGTGCTGTGATGTGCCGACTGCAGTGCTGTGATGTGTCGGGTGTAGTGATGTGCTGTGATGTGCCGGGTGTAGTGAAGTGATGTGCCGACTG
This sequence comes from Stramonita haemastoma, assembly GCA_030674155.1. NCBI lineage: Eukaryota > Metazoa > Mollusca > Gastropoda > Neogastropoda > Muricidae > Stramonita > Stramonita haemastoma. The sequence continues at coordinate 27,037 of JASPKP010000301.1, read as the reverse complement.
CAGTGCTGTGATGTGCCAGATGTGCTGTGATGTGCCAGTGTAGTGAAGTGATGTGCCGACTGCAGTGCTGTGATATGCCGGGTGTAGTGATGTGCTGTGATGTGCCGGGTGTAGTGATGTGATGTGCCGACTGCAGTGCTGTGATATGCCGGGTGTAGTGATGTGCTGTGATGTGCCGGGTGTAGTGAAGTGATGTGCCGACTGCAGTGCTGTGATATGCCGGGTGTAGTGATGTGCGGATGTAGTGATGTGCTGTGATGTGATGTGCCAGGTGAAGTTATGTGCTCTGATGTTTCCGGGTGCAGTGACATACTGTGCTGTGATGTGCCAGGTGTAGTGATTTGCTGTGATGTGCTGACTGCAGTGCTGTGATGTTCCAGATATAGTGCTGTGATGTGCCGGATGTAGTACTGTGATGTGCGGATGTAGTGAAGTGATGTGCTGTGATGTTCCGGATGTAGTGAAGTGACGTGCTTTGATGTGCCGACTACACATGCTGTGATGTGTCGACTGCAGTGCTATGATATGCCGGGTGTAGTGATGTGCTGTGATGTGCCGGGTGTAGTGATGTGCTGTGATGTGCTGGGTGTTGTGATCTGCTGTGATTTTTCCAGGTTTAGTGAAGTGATGTGCTGTGATGTGCCAGGTGAAGTGATGTGCTGTGATGTGCCAGGTGAAGTGATGTGCTGTGATGTGCCAGGTGAAGTGATGTGCTGTGATATGCCAGGTGTAGTGATGTGATGTGCTGTGATGTTTCCGGGTGCACTGATGTAGTGTGATGTGTGGAGTGTAGTGATGTGCTGGGTTTAGTGATGTGCTGTTATGTGCTGGGTTTAGTGATATGCTGGGTTTAGTGATGTGCTGTTATGTGCCGGGTGTAGTGATGTGCTGTTATGTGCTGGGTGTAGTGATGTGCTGGGTGTAGTGATGTGCTGGATTTAGTGATGTGCCGACAGCAGTGCTGTGATGTGCCGGATGTGCTGTGATGTTCCGGGTGTAGTGAAGTGATGTGCTGTGATGTGCCGAGTTCACTGCTGTTATGTGCACATTCACTCGGGTAGGAACTGGCCGCAGGCCCCAAAATCCCATGACTTTTATGGGATTTGAACCCGCGACCTTTCAGTCCGAAAGCCAAGGTGCTATTCACTGCACCATAGTGGCTGGTCACATGCATTATCATCATCATCAGTTTTCCTTGTGTTGTCATTGTCCTCTGTTTTACTTATGTTACCATTGTCCTGTGTTTCACTTGTGTTATCATTGTCCTCTGTTTCAATTGTGTTATCATTGTCCTCTGTTTCACTTGTGTTATCATTGTCCTCTGTTTCAATTGTGTTATTTCACTTGTGTTAATATTGTCTTCTGTTTCACTTGTGTTGCCATTGTCCTCTGTTTCACTTGTGTTATGTTTGTCCTCTGTTTCAATTGTGTTGTTATTGTCCTCTGTTTCACTTGTGTTATCATTGTCCTGTGTTTCACTTGTGGTATCATTGTCGTCTGTTTCAATTGCGTTATCATTGGTTCTCTGTTTCACTTGTGTTATCATTGTCATCTGTTTCAATTGTGTTATCATGGTTCTCTGTTTCTCTTTTCTTTGTCCTCTGTTTCACTTTATTTGTAGTTTTATAGCCCTTATCAGCTTTGCTTGTGTTCTTATTGTCATCTGCTCAACCTGTGTGATCATTATGATCATCATCATCATCTTTGCTTTTGTTGATTGTCATGATCAATCATCTTTGCTGGTGATATCATTGTCATGTTATTTAGCTGTATATGTGTTAACATACACGCATACATATAGTCAGGTCAGAGACTTCCTCTGCTACTGGTAACCATGTAACCCAGTACAACCTGCCACATGTGGGGAGTAAACCCAACCCAAAAAATCTGACTTGGAGAGGGATGGGCTCCGATAGGTTCAATTTACCCAAGATTCACCCATGAAGAAACAGAATCTCCATACGGGATTGGTCGTTGCCCAGGTTACCAAGGATAATGAGGATGATGTGATGCTGCAGCTATGGAAGTGCATGTGCTTTGAGACTTCTTCACAGAGTTGTACTCTATGCTTTCTATCAAACTATATCCCGGCATTAAGCGGGCCTGAGAGCTACATACACCTGCAGTGTTGGTCAGTTAATTTGAGCAAGACTCTCAAACTGGCATGTGTAAAGTGGATGAAGCTGGACTGTGTGGTCCCAATCTTCCTTCTGAGCCCACAGCACACTCACTGTGGATAGGAGCCAGCCGGAGCCCGAAAAATCCCTATGACCCAAATGGGATTCGAATCTGCAACCTTCCAGTCCTCTGTTTCACTTGTGTTTTCTTTGTCCTCTGTTTCATTTTATTTGTGTTTTTATTGTCCTCATCAGCTTCACTTGTGTTATTGTCATCAATTCAACCTGTGATATCATTGTCATCATCATCTTTGCTGGTGTTATCATTGTCATGTTTTTTTTAGATTTATTTGTGTTAACATTGTTATCATTACTTGTTTTGTATTGTTGTCAGCATCATCATCTTGATTTATCCTTGTCATTACCATCAGCTTCACTTATTATTAACAGGGTTTGTTTGTTGTTTTTGTTTGGGTGGGTTTTGTTTTTTTTGCTGCCTTATCTTCTGTGACGTTCCTATCCCTGCTGTTCCTATGCTTCTTGTTTTCATCTCGATGCCACGGCCATACCTCATTAGTTTTGTGTCATCATTGTCATTGTCATAATCATCACTTTTGTTGTGTTAACTGTCATTTCACCATCATCCCTTTACTGCTTGAGTGTTCAGTACGTCGATTTTGTACATGACCTGTCACTAGAGAACAACGTGTAGTTAGGTTGTCTCTCTATGTAGTCGAATTCAAACATTGCTTGATCATTGTTAGAGAGCATCAGAATGCTCTGTAGTTTTGGATTGTGTTTATGGCCTGTACATCAAGGAGGACAGCAGTGTAGCTAGGCTGATCCAACTTGATCTTAAGTGATTGTGTAGAGTGGTCACACTATTGTGTTAGAGAGCATCAGAATGCTTTGTAGGTTTGCATTGTGTTTATGGCCTGTATATCAAGGAGGACAGCAGTGTAGCTAGGCTGATCCAACTTGATCTTAAGTGATCGTGTAGAGTGGTCACAATATTGTGTTCTAGTCATTGTCAGAGAGCATCAGAATGCCCTGTAGGTTTGCATTGTGTTTATGGCCTGTATATCAAGGAGGACAGCAGTGTAGCTAGGCTGATCCAACTTGATCTTAAGTGATCGTGTAGAGTGGTCACAATATTGTGTTCTAGTTATTGTCAGAGAGCATCAGAATGCTCTGTAGGTTTGCATTGTGTTTATGGCCTGTATATCAAGGAGGACGGCAGTGTAGCTAGGCTGATCCAACTTGATCTTAAGTGATCGTGTAGAGTGGTCACACTATTGTGTCAGAAAGCATCAGAATGCTCTGTAGGTTTGCATTGTGTTTATGGCCTGTATATCAAGGAGGACGGCAGTGTAGCTAGGCTGATCCAACTTGATCTTAAGTGATGGTGTAGAGTGGTCACAATATTATAGTTTTTCAGTGATCATATAGATTGGTCACCTTTTCATCAAGAGCTGAATATCTTGACATTCATGTTTATCATTGTTCGTGCAGAAATTGACTTGATCTTTACATGATAACATTCTCACACTAGCTCCAGTCCCTGTACATACCCGTGTTGCACACAATGACAATTACAGTAAGGGAAAGATGGCAGAATACATCAATGCCCGCTGTCACACTGCACACACAAAGATGGCGCCTGATGACTACGTTTTGGTCAAATGGCCCAATCAAAATGCTCTGACAACGCTGTACAACACGACACCATTTCTGGTTAAAGAGATGGAGGGGAGCATGATAACAGCTTGCCGCCCCGATGGATCTCTCGTCACCAGAAATTCATCTCATCTTTGACAACTGCCAGCACACATCACAATTGCTGGCGACATTCCAGAACTCGATGCTCCAGAGGACCCAGACATCAACATTCCCTGGAGACGTCATTCCTGCTGAGACTTCTTCAACTGGAGAAACTGGTAACAACGATACAAGCTTGTCACGAATCGACCCAGGTTCGAATCCTCACACCCCTTCACCACCCCACTTACACCTCTCCTGACCGCCAGGGTGAAGGACTAGCGCCTGGACACAGAGGGAGAGGTGTGGTTTTAAGGGGACTGACGGGAGGTCCTTTAACTCCACCCAATTTTTTTTTCCACCCTCCCCACTTTAGTTTTTTATTGTGATTTGAACCCTGAGCGCTAGCGTGCGCATGGGGATTTTTATGTAACATGTTGATGTGTAGCCATGTGTAAAACTCCCTGAGTGGCCGCGTACGAGGCGCCCGTGCGTGGTGGAGTTTCCGCCGAAACCGGGGTGAGAGCTCACCTGAGTTCAGGTGATAGCAGGCATACATTGCCTGTCGTGATGCCACCCCGGCAACACTTTGTGCTTGGTAGCCAAGGTGCAGAGAGAGAGAAAACTCCTAGCCGACGCCGGAGTAGTTGTGCCGCGATCGGCACACGACGATGAAAACCACACGAGCTGTCTGAGGTATGTAGCGTGTGGCAGAAATTGAATTTATTTTATTTGGTTTCGACACTCGGATGTGTCCAACATTTTTTCGGATGCATGTAACTTATTTGTTTGAATTATTTACTCATTCCGCAGACTGGAGTGAGTGGGTGTTGCACCGGGGTTTCGAACCCATGACTTCACCACTTTATGTTTGGTTCCAATAGTTTCTTCTCTCGAACTCTGCCTTGGTGGTGGAAGAGAGAAGGTAGATTTTTTCGGAACATGCATATTGCTTTTGTTTCCAAGACTTTATTTTCAGCGCTTCATTCTTTTGTTTCTTTTTATGATTCTGGGGTTTTCGGGCCGTCGCGGTGGATTGAAACTGGAGGGGACCGCAGGTTCATCAGCGTCGTCTGATTTCGAGTACTATTCCCAATAATCCATCCTGTTCCTCTGACTGTGGGAATATATGTTGCAGTCAGAGGTTATGTCGTGTTTATTTGTATGTGTGTGTGACAGCTTATTTGAACTTACCTAGTAACCTCATGGAGGAGTTTGATGGAAATTGTTGTGGATTGTTAAGGTGGGGGAAGGCAAGGGATGGAGGGAGGGGTTGACACTCATATTATGACCAAATATTAATTCCTGGTCACAGCTTTGTGTGTGGGCAGGTGGCAGCAGGGGACGTTTGTGTATTGGGCAGGCGGGACTGGATGTCGGGTGGGACAGGCCTCAGGGCTGGACAGTGTGTCGGGCAGAACTCCGCACCCAGCAGACCTCCCTGGGCCATCTCAGCAGAGGGGATGAAGAGAGGAGCAAGGACCTTCCACAGCATGCTGCGAGCCTGAGCTGGACACTGGCGTCCAACGCGTCCAGCGCCTCAATGTCAGCACTGTGACATTTTGCAGAAGTTGAGTGTCCCCCCCCACGTTTCCCGTCCTGATGCCTTTTCCCCCATTGTAAACAGACTGTGAGAGTGTGTGTGTGAGAGTATTATTTTCATTGATTTCTTTTTCTTGTTCATATATTTGTGTAGGGGGCTAGGGGTGTTGGGAAGGGCAGAGGGGGGAAAAGGGGCATGTTAGCTTAGAGTGGTTAAGTTGTATGAAAGTGAAATAAAGCATCTTGTTTGTAAATTTTCTTGTCTTTTGAGTTGTGCTTTGGGAGATTGCTGTGACCGCCACCCCTTTTCCGGACGAATTTTTACGAGCTAGTTGCAACAGAAAATCTAACCTCGTCTTTTTGGACGCTGGGGATTTTGTGTTGTGACAATCATTGTTCGTGCAGAAATTGACTTGATCTTTACATGATAACATTCTCACACTGGCTCCAGTCCCTGTACATAGCCGTGTTGCACACAATGACAATTACAGTAAGGGAAAGATGGCAGAATACGTCAATACCTGCTGTCACACCGCACACGCAAAGATGGCGCCTGGTGACTACGTTTTGGTCAAACAGCCCAAACAAAATGCTCTGACAACGCCGTACAACACGACACCATTTCTGGTTAAAGAGATGGAGGGGAGCATGATAACAGCTTGCCGCCCCGATGGATCTCTTATCACCAGAAATTCGTCTCATCTTCGACAACTGCCAGCACACATCACGATTGCTGGCGACGTTCCAGAACTCGATGCTCCAGAGGACCCAGACATCAATATTCCCCGGAGACATCATTCCTGCTGAGACTTCTTCAACTGGAGAAACTGGTAACAACGATACAAGCTCCAACCAGCTTCCATCACCCAGTACCAGACGTTCAGGCCCAACAATCAAGACTCCTACTTACCTGAAAGATTACGTCCTCGACTAAGCCAATACGTCGGTTTTGTGCATGACCTGTCACTAGAGGACAACGTGTAGTTAGGTTGTCTCTCTATGTAGTCGAATTCAAACATTGCTTGATCATTGTTAGAGAGCATCAGAATGCTCTGTAGTTTTGGATTGTGTTTATGGCCTGTATATCAAGGAGGACAGCAGTGTAGCTAGGCTGATCCAACTTGATCTTAAGTGATCATGTAGAGTGGTCACAATATTGTGTTCTAGTCATTGTCAGAGAGCATCAGAATGCCCTGTAGGTTTGCATTGTGTTTATGGCCTGTATATCAAGGAGGACAGCAGTGTAGCTAGGCTGATCCAACTTGATCTTAAGTGATCGTGTAGAGTGGTCACACTATTGTGTCAGAGAGCATCAGAATGCTCTGTAGGTTTGCATTGTGTTTATGGCCTGTATATCAAGGAGGACAGCAGTGTAGCTAGGCTGATCCAACTTGATCTTAAGTGATCGTGTAGAGTGGTCACACTATTATAGTTTTTAAGTGATCATATAGATTGGTCACCTTTACATCAAGAGCTGAATATCTTGCCATTGAAGTTTATCATTGTTCGTGGAGAAATTGACTTCTATCCAGAACAGGCCTGGATCCATGTCTGTACAGATGGATGAGCTACAGATGCTGTCTCCAATGGAGGAGCAGGAGTACTGATGAAGTAATCATCTGGAGAAGTAGAATCAGCTACTGCCGGGTGTTGTGATGTGCCGTGATGTGCCAGGTGTAGTGATGTGCTGTGATGTGCCGCATGTAGTGACGTGTTGTGATGTGCCGACTGCAGTGCTGTGATGTGCCGGGTGTAGTAATGTGCTGTAATGTGCCGCGTGTAGGGATATGCTGTGATGTACCGGGTGTAGTGCTGTGATGTGCCAACTGCAGTGCTGTGATGTGCCGGGTGTAGTGCTGTGATGTGCCGGGTGTAGTGAAGTGCTGAATTTAGGGAATTGCCGACTGCAGTGCTGTAATGTGCCAGAAGTGCTGTGATGTGCCGGATGTAGTGAAGTGATGTGCCGACTGCAGTGCTGTGATGTGCAAGATGTGCTGTGATGTGCCGGATGTAGTGCTGTGATGTGCCAACTGCAGTGCTGTGATGTGTCGGGTGTAGTGATGTGCTGTGATGTGCCGGGTGTAGTGAAGTGATGTGCCGACTGCAGTGCTGTGATGTGCCAGATGTGCTGTGATGTGCCAGTGTAGTGAAGTGATGTGCCCACTGCAGTGCTGTGATATGCCGGGTGTAGTGATGTGCCGACTGCAGTGCTGTGATATGCCGGGTGTAGTGATGTGCTGTGATGTGCCGGGTGTAGTGAAGTGATGTGCCGACTGCAGTGCTGTGATATGCCAGGTGTAGTGATGTGCTGTGATGTGCCGGGTGTAGTGATGTACTGTGATGTGATGTGCCAGGTGAAGTGATGTGCTCTGATGTTTCCGGGTGCAGTGACATACTGTGCTGTGATGTAGTCGAATTCAAACATTGCTTGATCATTGTTAGAGAGCATCAGAATGCTCTGTAGTTTTTTGATTGTGTTTATGGCCTGTACATCAAGGAGGACAGCAGTGTAGCTAGGCTGATCCAACTTGATCTTAAGTGATCGTGTAGAGTGGTCACACTATTGTGTTAGAGAGCATCAGAATGCTCTGTAGGTTTGCATTGTGTTTATGGCCTGTATATCAAGGAGGACGGCAGTGTAGCTAGGCTGATCCAACTTGATCTTAAGTGATCGTGTAGAGTGGTCACAATATTGTGTTAGAGAGCATCAGAATGCTCTGTAGGTTTGCATTGTGTTTATGGCCTGTATATCAAGGAGGACAGCAGTGTAGCTAGGCTGATCCAACTTGATCTTAAGTGATCGTGTAGAGTGGTCACAATATTGTGTTCTAGTCATTGTCAGAGAGCATCAGAATGCTCTGTAGGTTTGGATTGTGTTTATGGCCTGTATATCAAGGAGGACAGCAGTGTAGCTAGGCTGATCCAACTTGATCTTAAGTGATCGTGTAGAGTGGTCACAATATTGTGTTCTAGTCATTGTCAGAGAGCATCAGAAAGCTGTGTAGGTTTGCATTGTGTTTATGGCCTGTATATCAAGGAGGACGGCAGTGTAGCTAGGCTTATCCAACTTGATCTTAAGTGATCGTGTAGAGTGGTCACACTATTGTGTCAGAGAGCATCAGAATGCTCTGTAGGTTTGCATTGTGTTTATGGCCTGTATATCAAGGACAGCAGTGTAGCTAGGCTGATCCAACTTGATCTTAAGTGATCGTGTAGAGTGGTCACAATATTATAGTTTTTAAGTGATCGTATAGATTGGTCACCTTTTCATCAAGAGCTGAATATCTTGACATTCAAGTTTTATCATTGTTCATGCAGAAATTGACTTGATCTTTACATGATAACATTTTCACACTAGCTCTGTAGTTAAATTGTTAAGTTGTATGAACGTGAAATAAAGCGTCTTGATTGTAAATTTTCTTGCCTTTTGAGTTGTGCTTTGGGAGACTGCTGTGACCGCCACCCCTTTTCCGGACGAATTTAAACGAGCTAGTTACAGCAGAAGATGTAACCTCGTCCTTTTTGGACGCTGGGGATTTTGTGTTGTGACAATATCATTGTCATATTATTTAGCTGTATGTGTGTTGGCATACATATAGTCAGGTCAGAGGTTTCCTCTGCTGCTGGTAACCATGTAACCCAGTACTACCTGCCACATGTGGTAGGGATAGCATAGTCGTCAGAACATTGTGCTCGCAATTTGATGACCCGGGTTCAATTCTCGTTTGAGGAGATTTTTCTCCTGGAGTTGACATCAGTGCTGACTCCACTCTCACCAAAAGTCCTTTGGATGAGACTATAAACGGAGGCCCCGTGTGCACGCAGAACATCTTGCGCACACGTTAAATCCTGTTCCGCTTTTCATAAGAGCAGGCCATCATGTGCCGGTGGGAAAAGATGACATTTACAAAACTTCATACATGCAGGGACTGGATGTAAAAAAGCACAGGAGTGCTTATCCCATTATCCTCGATATAAAAGAATAAAATAAATCAATAAATAAATAAAACACACACACACACACACACACACCACAGCTTCACACACACACACACACACACACACACACACACACACACACACACACACACACACACACCTCAGCTTCACACACACACACACACACACACACACACACACACACACACACACACACACACACTTACACACACGCTTACACACACACACACACACACACACACACACACACACACACACACACACACACACTCTCTCTCTCTCTCTCTCTCTCTCTCTCTCTCTCTCTCTCTCTCTCTCTCTCTCTCTCTCTCTCTGAAATACCAAATGTAAAGGGCAAGTTTTCTGAAAAAACACACTTCATTATATATAATAAAAGCATAGTGCTGCCAATGAATTAGAGCCCTTATTGGAACTGTCAAATAAATAATATTTAGAATACACCAAGACCAAGAAAGATTGGGAATACTATTTTTGCTATCAAAATACTATTTCTAATCTGTCCAAATACTATTTGCTGGGGTAGGCAGGTCTGTTAATAGGAGTTGGGGGGGGGGGGGTTGTGTCGGGGGTTGGTATGTTAGTGTATTTGTATTATCTATTTTATAGTGTTATCCAAAGTTTCATTTTTTTCATCACACTGGAACGAAAGAGCAATGCTGGGAGTGTGATGTGGATATATGACAGATGGACTATGATGTGGATGTGTTACAGGTGGACTATGATGTGATGTTACAGGTGGAGTATGATGTGGATGTATGACAGATGGACTATGATATGATGTTACATGTGGACTATGATGTGTTACAGGTGGACTATGATGGGGTGTTACAGGTGGACTATGATGTGGTGTTACAGGTGGACTATGATGTGGATGTATGACAGATGGACTATGATATGATGTTACATGTGGACTATGATGTGTTACAGGTGGACTATGATGGGGTGTTACAGGTGGACTATGATGTGGTGTTATAGGTGGACTATGATGTGGTGTTACAGGTGGAGTATGATGTGGATGTATGACAGGTGGACTATGATGTGGTGTTACATGTGGACTATGATGGGGTGTTACAGGTGGACTATGATGGGGTGTTACAGGTGGACTATGATGTGGTGTTACAGGTGGACTATGATGTGGAGGTGACCCAGGGGCCTCACAGTGTGACCTGTCAGTGTCAGAAGGAGGAAAGCATCAGCCTGCCGGCCGTCCCCCCATTTGAGATGTCCCTGCTTCTGCAGAGTCTGAAGGTTAGTTTAGCTTCATTGTTGGTGTAGTGATGTGATGTGATTTGCCGGGTGAAGTGATGTGATGTGATTTGCCGGGTGTAGTGATGTGATGTGATTTGCCGGGTGTAGTGATGTGATGTGATTTGCAGGGTGAAGTGATGTGATGTGATTTGCCGGGTGAAGTGATGTGCTGTGATGTGCCAGGTGTAGTGATGTGATGTGATTTGCCGGGTGAAGTGATGTGATGTGATTTGCAGGGTGAAGTGATGTGATGTGATTTGCCGGGTGAAGTGATGTGATGTGATTTGCAGGGTGAAGTGATGTGATGTGATTTGCAGGGTGAAGTGATGTGATGTGATTTGCAGGGTGAAGTGATGTGATGTGATTTGCAGGGTGAAGTGATGTGATGTGATTTGCCGGGTGTAGTGATGTGATGTGATTTGCCCGGTGAAGTGATGTGATGTGATTTGCCCGGTGAAGTGATGTGATGTGATTTTCCGAGTGAAGTGATGTGATGTGATTTGCCGGGTGTAGTGATGTGATTTGCCGGGTGTAGTGAAGTGATGTGCAGTGCTTTGCCGGGTGTAGTGCTGTGATGTGCTGACTGCAGTGCTGTGATGTGTTGAGTGTGGATCAAGGTCTTCGACTCATCTTGGGTGGTTTGAGATCTACCCCCATCAAAACTATGGAACAGCTGACTGGCATCCAACCATTCAATACTCAGCGTGACACCAAGACCCTAGTGCAGGCAGAGAAATACCATGGAATGGAGAAGTCAACAAGAAATAGGATAAAGCGCAACAGTTTTATCCACCATAGCCGTGTATTCAGACGACAGCAAGTGAGCAATCTACCTGCCCACTGTGTTCCATGTGACCCAGCTACTGTACCAAGGCCATGGTAGAAGACTTGTATCCAGAACAGGCCTGGATCCATGTCTGTACAGATGGAGGAGCTACAGATGTTGTCTCCAGTGGAGGAGCAGGAGTACTGATCAAGTAATCATCTGGAGAAGTAGAATCAGCTACTGCCAGGATGAGTGATGTGGTGTAATATGCCGCATGTAGTGATGTGTTGTGATGTGCCGACTGCAGTGCTGTGATGGGCCGGGTGTAGTGAAGTGATGTGCTGTGATGTGCCGACTGCTCTGCTGTGATGTGATGTGCCAGGTGTAGTGCTGTGATGTGCCACATGTAAGGATGTGCTGCGATGTGCCGACTGCAGTGCTGTAATGTTCCAGATATAGTGCTGTGATGTGCCGGATGTAGTACTGTGATGTGCCGACTGCAGTGCTGTGATGTGCCGGGTGTAGCGAAGTGATGTGCTGTGATGTGCCAGATGTAGTTAAGTGATGTGCTTTGATGTGCCGACTACACATGCTGTGATGTGCTGACTGCAGTACTGTGATATGCCGGGTGTAGTGATGTGCTGTGATGTGCCAGGTGTAGTGATGTGGTGTGATGTGCCAACTGCAGTGCTGTGATATGCCGGGTGTAGTAATGTGCTATGATGTGCCGGGTGTAGTGATGTACTCTGATGTTTCCGGGTGCAGTGACATACTGTGATGTGCGGAGTGTAGTGATGTGCTGTTATGTGCTGGGTGTAGTGATCTGCTGTGATGTTTCCGGGTGTAGTGATGTGCTGTGATTTTTCCGGGTGTAGTGATGTGATGTGCTGTGATGTGCCAGGTGAAGTGATGTGCTGTTATGTGGTGGGTGTAGTGATGTGCTGGGTGAAGTGATGTGCTGTTATGTGCTGGGTGTAGTAATCTGCTGTGATGTTTCCGGGTGTAGTGAAGTGATGTGCTGTGATGTGCCAGGTGAAGTGATGTGCTCTGATGTTTTCGGGTGCAGTGACATACTGTGACGTGCGGAGTGTAGTGATGTGCTGTTATGTGGTGGGTGTAGTGATGTGCTGGGTGTAGTGATGTGCTGGATTTAGTGATGTGCCAACTGCAGTGCTGTGATGTGCCGGATGTGCTGTGATGTGCCAGGTGTAGTGAAGTGATGTGCTGTGATGTCCGAGTGCAGTGCTGTTATGTCACATTCACTCGGGTAGGAACTGGCCGCAGGCCCCAAAAATCCCCATGAGCTTTATGGGATTTGAACCCGCGAACCTTCCAGTCCAAAAGCCAAGTGCTAACCACTGCACCATAGTGGCTGGTCACATGCATTATCATCAGCAGCATTTTATTTGTGTTGTCATTGTCCTCTGTTTACTTATGTTACATTGTCCTGTGTTTCACTTGTGTTATCATTGTCCTCGTTTCATTGTGTTATCATTGTCCTCTGTTTCAATTGTGTTATTTCAATTGTGTTATTATTGTCCACTGTTTCACTTGTTTATTATTGTCCCTGTGTTTCACTTGTGTTTCTTTGTCTCTGTTTCAATTGTGTTTTATTGTCCTGTGTTTCACTTGTGTTATCATTGTCCTGTGTTTCACTTGTGTTATCATTGTTTTCTGTTTCACTTGTGTTTATTGTCATCGTTTCAATTGTGTTATCATTGTCCTCTGTTTCTCTTTCTCTTCCTCTGTTTCACTTTATTTGTAGTTTTATAGCCCTTATCACTTTGCTTGTGTTGTTTATTGTCATCTGCTTAACCTGTGTGATCATTAGGATCATCATCATCATCTTTGCTTTTGTTGATTGTCATGATAAATCATTTTGTGTCGATATTGTCATGTTATTTAGCTGTATATTGTTAACATACACGAAATACATATAGTCAGGTCAGAGACTTCCTCTTCTACTGGTAACCATGTAACCCAGTACAACCTGCATGTGGGGAGTAAACCCACCCCCAAAAAATCCGACTTGGAGAGGATGGCTCGACAGGTTCGATTTACCAAGACTCACCCATGAAGAAACAGAATCTCCTTTATGGGATTGGTCGTTGCCCAGTTACCAAGGATAATGAGGATGATGTGATGCTAGCTGCTAGGAAGTGCATGTGCTTTGAGACTTCTTGACAGAGTTGTACTTATGCTTACTATCATACTATATCCCAGCATTAAGCGGCCTGAGAGCTACATAACCTGCAGTGTTGGTCAGTTAATTTGAGCAAGACTCCAAACTGCATCTGTAAAGTGGATGAAGCTGGACTGTGTGGTCCCAATCTTCCTTCTGAGCCCACAGCACACTCACTGTGGGTAGGAGCCGGCGCAGCCGAAAAATCCTATGACCAATGGGATTCGAACCTGCAACCTTCCAGTCCTCTGTTCACTTGGTGTTTTGTGTCCTCTGTTTCACTTATTTGTGTTTTTATTGTCCTCATCAGCTTCACTTGTGTTATTGTCATCATTTCACCTGTGATATCATTGTCATCATCATCTTTGCTGGTGTTATCATTGTCATGTTTTTTTAGCTTTTATGTGTTAACATGTTATCATTACTTGTCTTGTATTGTTGTCAGCATCATCACTTGATTTATCCTTGTCATTACCATCAGCTTCACATGTTACTAACAGGTTTGTTGTTGTTTGTTTGGTTGGGTTTGGGTTTTTTTGCTGCCTTATCTTCTGTGACGTTCGTATCCCTGCTGTTCCTATCTTCTTGTTTTCATCTCGTGCCACGGTCATACCTCATTAGTTTTGTGTCATCATTGTCATTGTCATAATCATCACTTTTGTTGTGTTAACTGTCATTTCACCATAAATCCCTTTACTGCTTTAGTGTTCAGTACGTCGATTTTGTACATGACCGTCACTAGAGAACAACGTGTAGTTAGTGTCTCGTCTATGTAGTCGAATTCAAACATTGCTTGATCATTGTTAGAGAGCATCAGAATGCTCTGTAGTTTTGGATTGTGTTTATGGCCTGTACATCAAGGAGGACAGCAGTGTAGCTAGGCTGATCCAACTTGATCTTAAGTGATCGTGTAGAGTGGTCACAATATTGTGTTAGAGAGCATCAGAATGCTCTGTAGTTTTGGATTGTGTTTATGGCCTGTATATCAAGGAGGACAGCAGTGTAGCTAGGCTGATCAACTTGATCTAAGTGATCGTGTAGAGTGTCACAATATGTGTTAGAGAGCATCAGAAGCTCTGTATTTTGGATTGTTTATGCCTGTATATCAAGAGACAGCAGTGTAGCTAGGCTGATCCAATTTGATCTTAAGTGATGGTGTAGAGTGGTCACAATATTGTGTTCTAGTTATTGTCAGAGAGCATCAGAATGCCTGTAGGTTTGCATTGTGTTTATGGCCTGTATATCAAGGAGGACAGCAGTGTAGTAGCTGATCAACTTGATCTTAAGTGATCGTGTAGAGTGGTCACAATATTGTGTTAGAGAGCATCAGAATGCTCTGTAGTTTGGATGTGTTTATGGCCTGTATATCAAGGAGGACAGCATGTAGCTAGGCTGATCCAACTTGATCTTAAGTGATCGTGTAGAGTGGTCACACTATTGTGTCAGAGAGCATCAGAATGCTCTGTAGGTTTGGATTGTGTTTATGGCCTGTATATCAAGGAGGACAGCAGTGTAGCTAGGCTGATCCAACTTGATCTTAAGTGATGGTGTAGAGTGGTCACAATATTATAGTTTTTAAGTGATCGTATAGATTTAAACGAGCTAGTTACAGCAGAAGATGTAACCTCGTCCTTTTTGGACGCTGGGATTTTGTGTTGTGACAATATCATTGTCATATTATTTAGCTGTACGTGTGTTCGCATACATATAGTCAGGTCAGAGGTTCCTCTGCTACTGGTAACCATGTAACCCAGTACTGCCTGCCACATGTGGGGAGTAAACCCAAAAAATCTGACTTGGAGAGGGATGGGCTCGGACAGGTTCGATTTACCCAAGACTCACCCATGAAGAAACAGAATCTCTATACGGATTGGTCGTTGCCCAGGTTACCAAGGATATTAAGGATGATGTGATGCTGCAGCTATGGAAGTGCATATGCTTTGAGACTTCTTGACAGAGTTGTACTCTATGCTTACTATCATACTATATCCCAGCATTAAGCGGGCCTGAGAGCTACATATACCTGCAGTGTTGGTCAGTTAATTTGAGCAAGACACTCAAACTGGCATCTGTAAAGTGGATGAAGCTGGACTGTGTGGTCCCAATCTTCCTTCTGAGCCCACAGCACACTCACTGTGGGTAAAAGCCGGCCGGAGCCCGAAAAATCCCTATGACCCAAATGGGATTCGAACCTGCAACCTTCCAGTCCTCTGTTTCACTTGGTTTTCTTTGTCCTCTGTTTCACTTTATTTGTGTTTTTATTGTCCTCATCAGCTTCACTTGTGTTATTGTCATCAATTCAACCTGTGATATCATTGTCATCATCATCTTTGCTGGTGTTATCATTGTCATGTTTTTTTTAACTTTATTTGTGTTAACATTGTTATCATTACTTGTTTTGTATTGTCAGCATCATCATCTTGATTTATCCTTGTCATTACCATCAGCTTCACTTGTTATTAGCAGGGTTTGTTTGTTGTTTTTGTTTGGTTGGGTTTTGGTTTTTTTTGCTGCCTTATCTTCTGTGACGTTCGTATCCCTGCTGTTCCTATGCTGCTTGTTTTCATCTCGATGCCACGGCCATACCTACCTCATTAGTTTTGTGTCATCATTGTCATTGTCATAATCATCACTTTTGTTGTGTTAACTGTCATTTCACCATCATCCCTTTACTGCTTTAGTGTTCAGTACGTCGATTTTGTACATGACCTGTCACTAGAGAACAACGTGTAGTTAGGTTGTCTCTCTATGTAGTCGAATTCAAACATTGCTTGATCATTGTTAGAGAGCATCAGAATGCTCTGTAGTTTTGGATTGTGTTTATGGCCTGTACATCAAGGAGGACAGCAGTGTAGCTAGGCTGATCCAACTTGATCTTAAGTGATCGTGTAGAGTGGTCACACTACTGTGTTAGAGAACATCAGAATGCTCTGTAGGTTTGCATTGTGTTTATGGCCTGTATATCAAGGAGGACAGCAGTGTAGCTAGGCTGATCCAACTTGATCTTAAGTGATCATGTAGAGTGGTCACAATATTGTGTTCTAGTTATTGTCAGAGAGCATCAGAAAGCTCTGTAGGTTTGCATTGTGTTTATGGCCTGTATATCAAGGAGGACGGCAGTGTAGCTACGCTGATCCAACTTGATCTTAAGTGATCGTGTAGAGTGGTCACACTTGTGTCAGAGAGCATCAGAATGCTCTGTAGGTTTGCATTGTGTTTATGGCCTGTATATCAAGGAGGACAGCAGTGTAGCTAGGCTGATCCAACTTGATCTTAAGTGATCGTGTAGAGTGGTCACAATATTATAGTTTTTAAGTGATGGTATAGATTGGTCACCTTTTCATCAAGAGCTGAATATCTTGACATTCAAGTTTTATCATTGTTCATGCAGAAATTGACTTGATCTTTACATGATAACATTTTCACACTAGCTCTGTAGTTAAGTTATTAAGTTGTATGAAAGTGAAATAAAGTGTCTTGATTGTAAATTTTCTTGCCTTTTGAGTTGTGCTTTGGGAGACTGCTGTGACCGCCACCCCTTTTCCAGACGAATTTAAATGAGCTAGTTACAGCAGAAGATCTAACCTCGTCCTTTTTGGACGCTGGGGATTTTGTGTTGTGACAATATCATTGTCATATTATTTAGCTGTATGTGTGTTCGCATACATATAGTCAGGTCAGAGGTTTTCTCTGCTACTGGTAACCATGTAACCCAGTACTACCTGCCACATGTGGGGAATAAACCCAACCCAAAAAATCCGACTTGGAGAGGGATGGGCTTGGACAGGTTCAATTTACCCAAGACTCACCCATGAAGAAACAGAATCTCCATACGGGATTGTTCATTGCCCAGGTTACCAAGGATAATGAGGATGATGTGATGCTGCTGCTATGGAAGTGCATGTGCTTTGAGACTTCTTGACAGAGTTGTACTCTATGCTTACTATCATACTATATCCCGGCATTAAGCGGGCCTGAGAGCTACATATACCTGCAGTGTTGGTCAGTTAATTTGAGCAAGACTCTCAAACTGGCATCTGTAAAGTGGATGAAGCTGGACTGTGTGGTCCCAATCTTCCTTCTGAGCCCACAGCACACTCACTGTGGATAGGAGCCGGCCGGAGTCCGAAAAATCCCTATGACCCAAATGGGATTCGAACCTACAACCTTCCAGTCCTCCGTTTCACTTGTTTTTTCTTTGTCCTCTGTTTCACTTTATTTGTGTTTTTATTGTCCTCATCAGCTTCACTTGTGTTATTGTCATCAATTCAACCTGTGATATCATTGTCATCATCATCTTTGCTGGTGTTATCATTGTCATGTTTTTTTAAACTTTATTTGTGTTAACATTGTTATGATTACTTGTTTTGTATTGTTGTCAGCATCATCATCTTGATTTATCCTTGTCATTACCATCAGCTTCACTTGTTATTAACAGGGTTTGTTTGTTGTTTTTGTTTGGTTTCGGTTTTGTTTTTTTTTGCTGCCTTATCTTCTGTGACGTTCGTATCCCTGCTGTTCCTATGCTGCTTGTTTTCATCTCGATGCCACGGCCATACCTCATTAGTTTTGTGTCATCATTGTCATTGTCATAATCATCACTTTTGTTGTGTTAACTGTCATTTCACCATCATCCCTTTACTGCTTTAGTGTTCACTTTTGTGTTTCTTATTGTCATCATCATTACCACTACATCATCATTGCATTTATGTCATCATTTTTTGTGTTATCATCATCATCATCATCATCATCATCATCATCATCTGTTATTGTTGCCATCATCATGATGTTAGGTAGGTGGTTTGGTACAAAACTGTGATTTTTGACGTATGACAGACAGTTTTGAACCAGGCCACTGTTTAAGTCCCCATGTCCCACAAGTGGCCATGTCCCACAAGTGGCCATGTCCCACAAGTGGCCATGTCCCACAGGCCCCCATGTCTCACAAGTGCATTTTGGCTTGGCTATGGTGCAGCCTACTGCCAAGTTGATCTCAGCCTGGCTGCCCCCTAGCCAGGCCAAAATCCACTTGTGGGACATGGGGAGTATTTTGTTTTGGCTTTGTAGTTTGAGGCCGTGGAAGCTGTGCACGCTGAAGAGTTGTTGCTGTTGATGATGGACATCCGCTGTACCTGGCCCTGGACTGTGGACATTGAGACCTCAGCCCTCACTTGGGTCAGTCAGTCAGTCAGTCAGTCAGTCAGTGAGTATTTCTCTGTCTGTGTGTTGGAGGGGGGAGAGATGGTTAGTATTTCTCTGGGTGTTAGGGAGTGGGGGGGGGGGGGGAAGGGTAGTATTTCTGTGTGTTGGGGGGGGGGGGGTTATGGTTAGTATTTCTTTGCATGTTGGAAGGGGGGGGGGAAGGGGTAGGAATATAGTTAGTATTTATCTGTGTGGTGGGGGTGGGGGGGGATATGTGGCTGGATTTGTTTGTATGCATGTCATGTGTGTGTGTGTGTGTGTGTTTGACTGGTGTGTGAATAGTGTGTGTGCATGTGTCTGTAGGGGGAAGTGGGTTAAATATAATTATATGTGTGGATGGATTGATGGGCAGGGGGGGGGGGGGATATGCATGTGTGTGGATGGATTAATACAGACCTGCCTACCCGTATTTGATTGCATTTTTATGATTTTTTTACCCTAGATACGAAAATACGATTTTCCTGATAAAAATGCGATTTTGACAACCACCAAAATAAAATAATAAACCGCTGCAAAGGATTCAAGGGAAATAACTCTTCTATTACTTTCTTTGTCTGCGATTACTTCCCTTGTTGGTGTTACCCAAGATGGCTGTCTCTGTCTGTCTCTGTCTCTCACTCACTCACTCACTCACTCACTCACTGACACACACACACACACTCACACACACACACACACACACACACACACACACACACACACACACACACACACACACACACATCTATTGGGTAGTCTGTGCATGATTTTGTCTTAAATCAGATAAAACAGTTTGTTTTTTTAAAATCATTTTTATTGTCTGTTTTATTTGTTTTTTGTCTCCACCCTCTGTCCCCCTTTGTTTTCACTTCTCTCTCCATTAGGAATGCTTGTTTTTCTCATCTTGTCATCTTTCTCTTTTTACTATCCCTCCCCTTGCAAATCTCTGTCAGATAGTCTGTCAATCTGTTTTTATCTCTCACTTCCCCACCCCACCCCTTTCTTCTTGTTTTCTGTGTTTCTTTAAGTCAACATCCAAACACTTCCCTAGTATCCCTACTCACACAGTCACAGACACATAGACACGAACACACACACACACACACACACACACACACACACACACACACACACACACACACACACCACACGGGAAGGGATAGCGTAGTGGTCAGAACATTGTGCTCGCAATTTGACGACCCGGGTTCAATTCTCGTTTGAGGAGATTTTTCTCCTGGAGTTGACATCAGTGCTGACTCCACTCTCCCCAAAAGTCCTTTGAATGAGACTATAAATGGAGGCCCCGTGTGTGAAAGCACGCAGAACATCTTGCGCACACGTTAAATCCTGTTCCGCTTTTCATAAGAGTAGGCCATCATGTGCCGGTGGGAACAGATGACATTTACAAAACTTCATACACGCGGGGACTGGATGTAAAAAAGCACAGGAGTGCGTATCCCATTATCCTCGATATAAAAGAATAAAATAAATCAATAAATAAAACACACACACACACACACACACACACACACACACACACACACACACACACACACACACACACACACACCTCAGCTTCACACACACACACACACACACACACACACACACACACACACACACACACACACACACACACACACACTCTCTCTCTCTCTCTTACTCTCTCTCTCTCTCTGTATATATATATATACGCGGGGACTGGATGTAAAAAAGCACAAGAGTGCTTATCCCATTATCCTCGATATAAAAGAATAAAATAAATAAATAAATAAAATAAAACACACACACACACACACACACACACACACACACACACACACACACACACACACTCACACACACACACACACACTCACTCTCACACACACACACACACACACACACACACACACACACACACACACACACACACCACAGCTTCACACACACACACACACACACACACACACACACACACACACACACACACACACACACACACTCTCTCTCTCTCTCTCTCTCTCTCTCTCTCTCTCTCTCTCTCTCTCTCTCTGGGACATGATTGCTTATCTATTATCCTCGAATAAAAGAATTTTGCCTTGCCTTGCCTTGCCTTGCCTTGCCTTGCCTTGCCTTGCCTTGCCTTGCCTTGCCTTGCCTTGCCTTGGCTTGGCTTGGCTTGGCTTGCCTTGCCTTGTCTCTCTCTCTCTCTCTCTCACATGAGTGCTTATCTATTATCCTCGAATAAAAGAATTTTGCCTTGCCTTGCCTTCCTTGCCTTGTCTCTCTCTCTCTCTCTCTCTCTCTCTCTCTCTCTCTCTCTCTCTGTCTCTGTCTCTCTCTCTCTCTGTCTCTGTCTCTGTCTGTCTGTCTGTCTGTCTGTCTCTCTCTCTCTCTCTCTCTCTCTCTCTCTCTCTCTCTCTCTCTCTCTCTCTCTCTCTCTCTCTCTCTCTCTCTCTCTCTCTCTCTCTCTCTCTCTCTCTCTAAGATACCAATTGCAGAGGGCAAGTTTTCTGAAAACACACACTTCTTGATATATAATAAAAGCATAGTGCTGCCAATGACTCAAAGCCCTTATTGGAACTGTCAAATAATATTTAGAGTACACAGAGACTAAGAATGATTCGGAATACTATTTTTGCTATCAAAATACTCATTTCTAATCTGTCCAAATACTATTTTTTATTTGCTGGGGTAGGCAGGTCTGTCAATAGGAGTTGGGGGCTTGTGTCGGGGGTTGGTATGTTAATGTATTTGTATTATCTATTTTATAGTGTTATCCAGAGTTTCATTTTTTTCATCACACTGGAATGAAAGAGCAACGCTGGGAATGTGATGTGGATGTGTGACAGGTGGACTATGATGTGGATGTGTTACAGGTGGACTATGATGTGGTGTTACAGGTGGACTATGATGGGGTGTTACAGGTGGACTATGATGTGGAGGTGACCCACGGGCCTCACAGTGTGACCTGTCAGTGTCAGAAGGAGGAAAGCATCAGCCTGCCGGCCGTCCCCCCATTTGAGGTGTCCCTGTTTCTGCAGAGTCTGAAGGTTAGTTTAGCTTCATCGTTGCTGTCAGTGCTGTCCTGTTGTGTCTGTCATCATTGTCTGCATTATCATTGCTCTTGTGTTGTTGTCGTCACTTTTGTGTCATCATTTGTGTCATCAAAATTCTTTTAACATGTGGTGTTATCCACTTCTTTTGTGTTATCATTGTCCTCTGTTTTACTTGTGTTATCATTGTCCTCTGTTTCACTTGTGTTATCATTGTCCTCTGTTTCACTTGTGTTATCATTGTCCTCTGTTTCAATTGTGTTATCATTGTCCTCTGTTTCACTTGTGTTATCATTGTCCTGTGTTTCAATTGTGTTATCATTGTCCTCTGCTTCACTTTGTGTTTTTATTGTCATCAGCTTAACCTGTGTTATCATTATCATCATCTTTGCTGCGTGTAGTGATGTGATTTCCCGGGTGTATTTCTGTGCTGTGCTGTGATGTGATTTGCCGGGTGTAGTGATGTGATGTGATTTGCCGGGTGTAGTGATGTGATGTGATTTGCCGGGTGTAGTGATGTGATGTGATTTGCCGGGTGAAGTGATGTAATGTGATTTGCCAGGTGAAGTGATGTGATGTGATTTGCCAGGTGTAGTGATGTGATGTGATTTGCCGGGTGTAGTGATGTGATGTGATTTGCCAGGTGAAGTGATGTGATGTGATTTGCCAGGTGAAGTGATGTGATGTGATTTGCCGGGTGTAGTGATGTGCTGTGATGTTCCAGGTGTAGTGAAGTGATGTGATGTGCCGGATGTAGTGCTGTAACGTTCCAGGTGTAGTGAAGTGATGTGATGTGCCGGATGTAGTGCTGTGATGTGCCATGATGTTTTCAGGTGTAATGATGTGCCATGATGTTTACAGGTGTAGTGAAGTGATGTGATGTTTCCAGGTGTAGTGATGTGCTGTGATGTTCCAGGTGTAGTGATGTGCTGGATGCAGTGAAGTGATGTGCTGTTATGGCTGGGTGTAGTGATGTGATGGATTTAGTAATGTGCCAACTGCAGTGCTGTGATGTGCCGGATGTGCTGTGATATGCCGAGTGTAGTGAAGTGATGTGCTGTGATGTGCTGACTGCAGTGCTGTCATGTGCCGGGTGTAGTGCAGTGCTGTGATGTGCCGAGTGCAGTGCTGTGATGTGCCGGGTGTAGTGCAGTGCTGTGATGTGCCGAGTGCAGTGCTGTGATGTGCCGGGTGTAGTGATGTGCTGTTATGTGCCGTGCTGGGTGTAGTAATGTGCTGTGAATTGCCGCGAGTAGGGATGTGTTGTGATGTGCTGGATGTAGTCCTGTGCTGGATATGGTGAAGTGATGTGCTTTAATCTTCCGGGTGTAGTGAAATAATGTGCTGTGATGTGCTGGGTGTAGTGCTGTGATGTGCTAACTGCAGTGCTGTGATGTGCCGGGTGTAGTGATGTGCCGGGTGTAGTGAAGTTCTGAATTTAGTGAATTGCCGACCGCAGTGCTGTGTTGTGCCGGATGTGGTGCGATGTGCCAGGTGTAGTGAAGTGATGTGCCGACTGCAGTGCTGTGATGTGCCAGATGTGCTGTGATGTGCCAGGTGTAGTGAAGTGATGTGCCGACTGCAGTGCTGTGATGTGCCAGATGTGCTGTGATGTGCCGGGTAGTGATGTGGTGTGATGTGCCGGGTGTAGTGATGTGGTGTGATTTGCCACATGTAGTGATGTGTTGTGATGATCCGACTGCAGTGCTATGATGTGCTGGGTATAGTGATGTGCTGGGTATAGTGATGTGCCGGGTATAGTGATGTGCTCTGATGTGCTGGATGTGGTGAAGTGAAGTGCTGTGATGTTCCGGGTGTAGTGAAGTGATGTGCTGTGATGTGCCGGGTGTTGTGAAGTGATGTGCTGTGATGTGCCGGGTGTTGTGAAGTGATGTGCTGTGATGTGCCGACTGCAGTGCTGTGATGTGCCGGGTGTAGTGATGTGATGTGGTGTGATGTGCCGGGTGTAGTGAAGTGATGTGCTGTGATGTGCCGACTGCAGTGCTGTGATGTGCCGGGTGTAGTGAAGTGCTTTTCTGTGATGTGCTGACTGCAGTGCTGTGATGTGCCAGGTGTAGTGATGTGCTGGATTTAGTGATGTGCCGACTGCAGTGCTGTGATTGCCGGATGTGCTGTGATGTACCGGATGTGCTGTGATGTACCGGGTGTAGTGAAGTGATGTGCTGTGATGTACCAGGTGTAGTGAAGTGATGTGGTGTGATGTGCTGACTGCAGTGCTGTCATGTGCCGGGTGTAATGATATGCTGGATTTAGTGATGTGCTGAGTGCTGTGATGTGCCAGATGTAGTGCTGTGATGTGCTGTGATATTTCCGGGTGAAGTGATGCGATGTGCTGTGATGTGCCAGGTTTAGTGATGTGCTGGATTTAGTGATGTGCCAACTGCAGTGCTGTGATGTGCCGAGTGTAGTGAAGTGATGTGCTGTGATGTTTCGAATGTAGTGAAGTGATGTGATTTGATGTGCTGACTGCAGTGCTGTGATGTGCCGGGTGTAGTGATGTGCCGAGTGCAATGCTGTGATGTGCCAGGTGTAGTGCTGTGATGTGCTAACTGCAGTGCTGTGATATGCCGAGTGTAGTGATGTGCTGTGATGTGCCGACTGCAGTGCTGTGATGTGCCGACTGCAGTGCTGTGATGTGCCGGGTGTAGTGATGTGATGTGCCGCGAGTAGGGATGTGCTGGATGTAGTACTGTGCTGTATGTAGTGAAGTGATGTGCTGTGATGTGCCGAGTGTAGTGATGTGATGTGCTGACTGCAATGCTGTGATGTGCCGGGTGTAGTGAAGTGCTGAATTTAGTGAATTGCCGACTGCAGTGCTGTGATGTGCCGGTTGTGCTGTGATGTGCCAGGTGTAGTGCTGTGATGTGCCAGGTGTAGTGAAGTGATGTGCCGACTGCAGTGCTGTGATGTGCCGGATGTGCTGTGATGTGCTGGGTGTAGTGCTGTGATGTGCCAACTGCATTGCTGGGATGTGCCAGGTGTAGTGATGTGCTGTGATGTGCCAGGTGTAGTGATGTGCTGTGATGTGTTGAGTGTAAATCAAGGTCTGCGATTCATCTTGGGTGGTTTGAGATCTACCCCATCAAAACTATGGAACAGCTGACTGGCATCCAACCATTCAATACTCAGCATGACACCAAGATCCTAGTGCAGGCAGAGAAATACCATGGAATGGAGAAGCCAACAAGAAATAGGATAAAGAGCAACAGTTTTATCCACGATAACCATGTATTCAGACGACAGCAAGTGAGCAATCTACCTGCCCACTGTGTTCCATGTGACCCAGCTACTGTACCAAGGCCATGGTAGAGATTTACCCAAGACTCGCCTATGAAGAAACAGAATCTCCATACGGGATTGGTCGTTGCCCAGGTTACCAAGGATAATGAGGATGATGTGATGCTGCTGGTGTGGAAGTGCATGTGCTTTGAGACTTCTTGACAGAGTTGTACTCTATGCTTACTATCATACTATATTCTGGCATTTTTATCCGATTCTTGTCCCTGACCACTGATCAAAATTGATTTCCCTTTTATTGACTCTTCTCTGACTCTAGTGCTGGTCTTTTCCTCTTTTGGGATATGATAAGGTTCTTCATTTCTATTTTAATTCATCCTATTTTTTGTTAATGTTAGTGCATGTAGGGTAAATCTGTGAATGTGCCATTTTCTTTGTTATTCCGTGTTGTGTGTTTTGTGTATGCGTGTGTTTTTTTTTCATGTGGGCGCGCGCTCGTGCGTGTGTGTGTGAGTGATGTGTGTGTGAGTGTGTGTGTATGCATTGTACTGCACTGCACATTTTCTTGATGATATTGCTCTTATTTGACTTTTATTCTCTGGCCATGTAATATGCTGTGTATTGTATGTGCATGCATTTTTTCCTGATTTTTTGTGCTAGTCAAATTTTTCATGTTCACATGCAACCTATTTAAATTATTTGAATGTATAGCGCGGTGAGCTCATGTTTTTTTGGAATTCGCGCTATATAAGCCTCCATTTGGTTATTATTACTATTACTATTATTATTATTATTATTATTATTATTATTATTATTATTATTATTATGATAATAATGATGATGATGATGATGATGATGATGTTATAGTGTCTAAAGTGCACACTATACCACATGTGTTATAGTGTGCACTTTAGACACTATAAGAATTATTCTATAAGTCCCCATGTCCCACAAGTGCATTTTGGCTTGGCTATGGTGCAGCCTACTGCCAAGTTGATCTCAGCCTGGCTGCCCCTAGCCAGGCCAGAATGCACTTGTGGGACATGGGGAGTTTTTTGTTGTGGCTTTGTAGTTTGAGGCCGTGGAAGCCGTGCACACTGAAGAGCCATTGCTGTTGATGACGGACATCCACTGCACCTGGCCCTGGACTGTGGACATTGAGACCTCAGCCCTCACTTGGGTCAGTCAGTCAGTCAGTCAGTCAGTCAGTCAGTCAGTCAGTCAATCAGTCAGTGAGTACTTCTCTGTTTATGTGTTGGAGGGGGGAGGGATGGTTAGTATTTCTCTGGGTGTTGGGGCAGGGGGATGGGTAGTATGGTTAGTATTTCTTTGCATGTTGGAAGGGGGGGGGGGAGGGGGTAGGAATATAGCTAGTATTTCTCTGTGTGTTTGGGGGGAGGGGGGGTATGTGGCTGGATTTGTTTGTGTGAATGTCATGTGTGTGTGTGTGGGTTTGACGGGTGTGTGAATAGTGTGTGTGCATGGGTCTGTGGGGGAAGTGGGTTAAATGTAATTATATGTGTGGATGGATTGATAGGTGTGTGTGTGTGTGTGGGGGGGGGGTATGTGTGTGGATGGATTAATACAGACCTGCCTACCCGTATTTTATCGTATTTTTACGATTTTTTTTACCCTAGATGCAAAAATACGATTTTCCTGATAAAAATGCGATTTTGACAACTACCAAAATAAAAAAAATATACAACTGCAAAGGGTTCAAGGGAAGTAGCTCTTCTATTACTTTCATTGTCCACGATTACTTCCCTTGTCTGCGTTACCCAAGATGGCTCTCTCTGTTTCTGTCTCTCTGTCTCTGTCTCTCTGTATATTATACGCGGGGACTGGATGTAAAAAAAAACACAAGAGTGCTTATCCCATTATCCTCGATATAAAAGAATAAAATAAATAAATAAATTAATAAAATAAATAAAACTCTTACACACACACACACATACACACACACACA